>WSXT02190168.1:0-19931 GCA_011762715.2 Neuroterus valhalla
GATCAGCGCGTCAAAATACGTCGGTATACAGAGTTTCAAAGAAATCGGAGGTAAGCGCTTTTCGGAACTCCACCCCTTCTAAAAATGACCTGGAATCTTTCGAAGCCTTAAAAATTCTTTTAGATATTAGGGATATATAAAAAATTCCGCATCTTCTGGATATCCTTAAATCCTCAAAAATGTTTGTAAACTCCCTAAACTTTTGTGAACATTCTGAAAATTGCTTTAAACTTCTAGAAATACCCTGGTATCTTCGGAGTCCTTCGAAATTCCTTCAAATCTCTTCAAACTTCCTTTGGATCTCTTGAAATACCCTGACAGATTCAAAATTCTTTAGAATATCTTTGAATCTCTTATAACCTTTGTAAGCCTTATTCTAAGAGATTTTTTTGTCGAAATAAAAGATAATTATGAACTGAAGCTTTTTCAAAGACATCATAGTACTCCTTCCCGTTTCATTATGAGTCAAATCTTCGAAACACCGATGAATTTTGCAGAATAATCAATCTTTGCGGAACCGAACGGTTCTTTTAGTTCGAGAAAATAATTACATAAAATAATTGCTCATTAGTTCATGAGATGAAGCGCAATGTCCTTCTGGAAAAGCCTCGTCCTATTCAAATATACAGTGGTTTAGAGCGGTGTTCAAAGTATTCTGTATGTACCAAAGCGGAGTACTAGCAGCTCAGTAGAAGTTTAATTAGGGAAAACGAGCTTTGTTCAAGGCCAGCAAATTATCGCACTTTTCTGTAACCTCTACCTTTCTCTAGTGTCCTTAAAAAAAACCATTTCCCGGTTTTGGTTGTAAATTAGAATTGTTTGAGAAAATGCACATCCTTCATAAACAATGCGACCAGCAACAGGAAATGTAGAACTCGAAAAAAATTCGAACAAATCATTTTTCCGCTATCCTTTATCTTCTCTAACTCCTCTAGCTTTTCCTACCTCTTCCAGCGATCCTTTCCCTAGTCTCTCATTCCTGTAAATTATCTAGAGATTCTCTTTTCCCCTTCTTTACTCTCATACAACCATCCCTACCCTTCTCTCTCGTCTCCTCTAACCATGCACGTACTCTAAATTTCCTCTCATCATGCTGCTTCCTATTACCTCTTTTACTCCATTTCCAAGTCGCCATCTAGCAATTCTTGTTCACCTCTTTCCACTTATCTTCTTCCAAGATATTTTGGCAATTCTTTCCTATTCACATTATTACCCTCAGTCTCTAAAAGATTATTTCCTTCCTTTTCCCTATCGCTTTAGCCCAACTGTCGTCTTTCCTTTTTCTTTCACTTCTTTGAAACACTTTTTACTTAGTTGCCTTTCTTCTTTCCCTTTGCCAGTTGCTTCCAACTTTGAATGCTGTCCTTCTCATTTACGTCTCTTTCTCTCATATGCGTCCCATATTCCTTATTCTGAATGATGAGACCCAAATATTAGCATCCCTTTACGTCCTTTCCATTTTTATCATTCTGAACAAGTATATATGGTTCTATATCTTCTACTCTCACTCCTCCTGTTTTTCCCGCATCATCTATTTATCAAAATCCAACATTATTATAATTCGCAGAAGTGGCAGAGGACAAAACTGCCTTACACTCTAAGCCAACCAAAAACTATCTACTTGTTCTCTCCCTCCAACCTTACTTTTCATCTCTCAAAAGATTGCTGCTTCTCTATTCCTCAAAACTCACCTTATGCTTTCTCTTCTCCCTTCTTTATTGCATTGCCACCCCTTTCCTATCCTCTCAATTCCTTCCGTACCATTCTTTTTACTTCTTACACTACTCATCCCAGCTTCTTTTCAACATCACTGACTTCCTACTACTGTATCCTCCAAAATTCTCTTTACTTTCCCATTACTTTTTTTATCTCTCCCTTCATACTTTCCCTCCCATTTTCCCTCTTTTCATCTTCCACTCGACCCTTCCATTCCCTTTCCTGACCAATTACTTCTAGTTATCTTTTTTCCACATCTTCCGTAGATGTTCTCCTTTAATGTCCTTTCACATTTCTAATTCAACTATGAGTAGATGATCCGAGTCTATTAACTCGTCTAGTTCTAGCCTTCTTATAACCTTCTTCTATGAGTGATTCTCCCTGCTCATCTTGCTCAATATTCCTGCTGTAAGTGAATCATCCTTACTTCTTAAATCTATTTAGGGACTTTTTCTCCTTTCCCTTAACAACTTTATATTCGTAATTCTTTCCTAATTTCATTATTCTTTCTCCTCAATTTTCCCCTCCCTCTCCTCGTTCATGCACTAAAGTCTCTCGTTATGATTTGATTTACCCTTTTTTTCTTCCCTACCATTATTTCCCTTAGCTTATCTGTTTCCCCCTTCATATATTTATTTGCGAATGATACTTTTATCTTTCTCCTCTCTTCTCCTATTCTTATCTCTTTTATTAAACTCCTCCCACCCCCTTTCATCAAGCCATACCTTTATCATCTTCGCACTTATCCCCTTTGTCACTTTCTTCTGTTCCTTCCTAGTCCTTCTTTAAATTATTTCTCCTCAAATCTTAGACCCTTTATTACTTCATTATCTCATATTTCTCCTCTCTCTTTCCACTATATCATTCCCTATTTTTATCTCTAAAACTTTCCTTCTTCTCTTCCACGACCCCTCTCCTTCTTCCTTATTTCTTCCATCATTCCTCTTGATCCATCTTTTCTCAGCAGTGACCTTATAATTTGTCGATTTGTTGCTCTTCCGGATTTCTTGCTCGTTTTCACTGTTTTCTCTTCTTGCTTGTTTTTACTGCTTCCTATTTCTCCTGTCTTTCTTCCTTATTTGACAATTGAAAAACTTTTTTCAGATAATTCAAAATCTCTCATCATTTCCTTTCGAAATCCTATTTTTTTTAAGAAATCATGCAAGAAGTTTCTAAGTATCTTCAGTATTTTATTTCATTCTCTTGGAACCTTTTAGAACTCCTAAGAAAAGTATTTGTCCCGGAAACATCAAAAATCGATATTCTCCCGAATTGTTCAAAATCGTTTCGAGTTTGAGATGATTTTCGAATTATTTCTCAACTTTCATAACTTGAGAATAACTTTTGAAATGACTCGAATTTTCCGGAACTTTTATTCTGAAATTCTGATTACTCTTTCTCTTTTTCTCTCTTCTTATTTACTAGTTCTAATACTCCTAACTCTGTACTAGACTTTTCTTCTTTCTCCTCAAGCTTTTGATTCTTTCCTCCCTTTTTACTCAGAAATAACTCATTATAGTGTCTCTTTTTTCTTCTGTATGCCAATAGTACTCATATTCTCAATTCTCCTCATTCCTTCTGGCTTCCGTTCTTTCCCCTTAAATTCCTTATCCCAACTACATCTTTTTACTCCTTCGCCGACTTCTTTCTCAACTGCATCCTCTGGTATTGCTACTACTTCCTTATCGCTATTGCCATCTTCTTGTTCACAACTCCCTTTCAATCTCCACTATCTTTATCTCTTCCTTGAATTCTTCTATTCCTTCTGGTGACCAATGCACTTTTTCCGCACCTTTTTCTTTCTTATTTTCTATGGCTGTTCCTGTTTTTCTCTCCTCCACATTGCTCCGTTGACTATTAGTGGATAATGAATCAAGTCTACGTGGAATGCTCACCCCTCTCTAGCCTCCTCGTGTTTCCCATTACCTTATCGTCGGGCATAACAAAGTCTTCTAATGTTCCTCTTTTTCGATCGTTTGAGGATATTATCCTTTTTTAACATTCCCTACTTTGCCGTTCGCAAAAAACCATCCTAAACCTTCTAACTAAATACAGTAATGCCCTTTCTCTCCTATTTATTACATTGTCATTAAAATTTCTTGTGGATCCTATCCTCTCCTTTTCCTGTTCCTTGCCTCCTTTTCCTCTTTTTCTAGCATTGAAGGCTCCCCTACGATTAGTTTCACCCCCACCTTTTTTCTTCCATCAACTTCCTTCACCTTCCCTCTTGCCCCTTTATATCTCCTATTCCATAATTATACTCGAACTATATTTCACCTCTCCTCCTCTATTCTCATATCTTCTACCATTGATTCTATTTTTGGTTCTTCCCAGAAAATATGAAAAACTATTTTTCATCAGAACCCGAACAATCTTTGGTCAGTTATCACTTGAGAATCTTGAACAATAGAAATGAAGATTTATTTGGATAAACATTTACTTCTGGAAAATGAGAAAAAATGTGCCTTAGCCCGGATTTGAACCAGTAACACCACTATACATGACGGAAGCGTTTTGTCAACAAGACCAACAAGGTTCCAGCAGATCTTTTCTAATTGTAAAAAGTTTTCATGACAGTATATACACTGCAAACTCAATCTCATTCCACCCGAACTCGCACCTTCCTCGAAATGCGCTCTTGGACAAGACGGTCCGGGAGGTTTGGGGGCGCTCTCCTCGCTCCATCCTTCGCCACTGCCGTGCATTGAAAGTTGGCAGTAGTACCCTAGCATAGATTTTCGCAACTGCGCTTCAGTTGGCGTCAGGTATTCGCATGTATTCGGCCCTGACTGTTTACGTTTCAGCTCATTCAATCTCGTTCCAAGGCCGTCGATACCCAAGCCCGAAACCGGAATGAGATTGAGTTTGCAGTTTATTTTCTAATTCCTGTTGGTAACTTTTGACGATTAAAAAAAGTTCTGCCTCACCCTTAGTGGCGTGATTGGTATAACGCTCCACTTATCTATAGTGGCGTTATTGGTCCCGAACGGGGTCGAGGCAGAGATTTTTTCTCGTTCGTTGGAAGAATTAGTTGAATTCTAAATGAACAACTTTCAGACTTATATAGGGATAATATTTGATAACAATTATTGGGATGATGATTATTATAATTATTGATGCTTGACTTTCTGGAGCGTGAAAACTGAAATAGGAACACCGCCAGTAATTTGGAAATTGGAAGGCTCACATACTATCTAATTAATTAAAATTCATCAGAACAATAATAATCAGCTAAAGAGCGTTCTGTTTATCTATCCATTATTGATATTAGTTTGGCCATACGAAATAAATAAAGTGGGCGTAGTATGAGGAAGTAATAGACCAACGTCAATAGGTGGATGATGATTTTCGACTCGGCGAGATCTCGAATGTCAAGCATCGATGGCCATGATCAGCGCTCGGATGGGTGACCTTTCGGGATTGGCGCTTTGTCGTGTTTTAACTACGACCAACTTCTGTCGAACGGGAGATCTGATGACAAATATTAGTGTGGGCATTCGATTAGGTGATCGGCTCTGATAGGGAGTTTTGGTTTTCTACAGTTTTCTACTCCCCTGGCCAAATCTCCAGGCGAAGGCAAACACTTGAAAAAAATCCGGTTGCAGACAGTAGAGGTTGAGTAGATTGAAGAACCCACGGAACTGAGTACGTCAGGCATGGCCCAAAAAGGGTACACATGGAGCAAAATTTTGTTCCTAAAACGTATAAGAAGGTAATATAATGAAAGTTCTGGTTTGATGCATTCAAAATTAAAAAAGAAACTGTGCGCTCAACTCGAAGAAAAAAACTCCTTTTCACATTTATAATTAGATTTATATTGAGCAAAGAAATTTTCTTTCAATTTATTAAGATTTTCAGCTAGGGAAAACTACACATGTAAAAAAATTCTGAAAAATTCTGGAAATAAAGGAGCTTTGCAAAGTTCCTCCGTAAAATTAGAATATAATTTGAAATCATCTGTTTTCGGATTGAAATTCCTTTCAGTAAATTTTATAGTTTCATCTTTTATCCTTATAATTTTTTTTTCTACTATTCTTATGAAAAACTGATATTTTGATTATGTAATTGATTTGAAGAAATACTCACTTGGATGTATGATATGTAGATTAGACTTACCTGAAACATAACAAAAACTACATGTTACTGATGACAAATAATAAATTTGTGTTATACGTTCAAAAAATACCTATTTGTTTTGTATTACTAAAAAAACAGCTCTCAAGTCCTTATTTTCAAATAATTTAATTCGAGAATGGAATTGATAATTTTTAATAAAACCAAATTGAAGGAATGTTGTCTGATTTAGATTTTTTTTCGAATTTGTGACCTCGTAATAATTTTTAATAGCAAAAACTGTACATTTGGAAACTATACCATAATTTCTTTGGATTTCAACCCAACACTTCGAAAAAAAATCGAGAGACCCTTTTTGAAGGAAATAGAATCAAACAGGTAAACATAAAAAAGGTAAATTCAAATGAAAAATACAGAATCCAAAAAAAGTTTCCCTTGATTCAGAAATTTTTATGGAGGTTTACTAGTTTTCTATTTATTGTGCACTAGCAAGAAATTTACTTTAAGAAAATTCGCCGTAATTTTGAAACCAATAGAAAAGTTCTATCTAAGGATTCAAAATGCAGAGAGAGCAAGAGATATTAACTGTTAACTGTTAAAAACTTTCCTTTTTTTTCACTTTCTTCAATTTCGTCAGAAACATATATTGTAAATAGCACTTAACTAGGAACTTTTATTTTTTATCATTGTCAACGAGCGAAAACTGTCCATTTGAGAAATTTGCCATGATTTTCGGAATTTCAGAATCTTCCGAAATCAAAACTGTTCTGGTAATGTTAACCCAAAAATAAAAAAAAAGTCACGAGATATTTTCTAGAGTAGAAGAAAAAATTTACTATAATTTCCGAAACAATAGGACAATTTTTTCATTCATAAAAGAAACGAAGAACAGCAGATATCCACCATTCCGAAAACTAATTTTCCACTGTTATGAATTTCGTCAATTCAGAAAATTCAAAAAATTTAGAAAACTTTGGAAAAGAAATCAGTAAATACGGAGAGTTTGGATTTCCCTGGTAGAAATGATGATCCTCCATTATTTCTTGCTGACAAAATTTTTTTTTTTTTTTAAAGTTCGCAAATATTTTATAACTAGTGGAAAAATTTGCCATAGGTTTCACACAAATGAACAAATCCTTTTTCTCGAAAAGAAAAAGAATGCGTAGATTTCCCTCGAAGTAAGAAAAAATAAGCAGAAATAAACATATCCGAGTTGAACATAGGAAAGGGGAGGTCGAAGGGCAGGGTCAGATCTGGCAGGAAACCAAGAAACTGTGTCATATTACAGTTTCCTCATGAATGTTCAACATCTCTTTATAATAATGGAGAATTTTTAATTAAAAGCAATAGTATTTTTGTCTTTTTAAATGTTTTCCTATTCAAATGAGCCAAATATGATAAAATAATTTAAATTATATAATATATACATACATTCTATTTTGATAGGACGGGTTCAATTTGGGCTTCCGGAATTCCATTTTTAGACTCTAATAGCAAGTCTTTTGATATAGAATAAGCAATTTCACCACAAACAAAAAGTTGATGAAAAATTTGAATACTAAATGAAAAATAGTTTATTATTCAATTTGAGAAATCTAAAAAAATTACTTTCTTAGTTTTATCTGTTAATCACATTAATTTTCTATTGAATACAGAATTCTTAAAGAATACAAATGGACAAACCCAACAATCAAATTTGAAAAAGAAAATTCACGAATCTTCTAAACAAAAAAAAAACGAGGGAAAAGGATTTAAATGTCATTTTTGTTCTTCCCTGGCGAATAATATTCCTGAAAATGTTAAAATTTACTACAAAAAAAGTGTGTTCCCAAAATCTAATCGTGAAAATCCTGATTTTTTTTTAATTTTCTTAATTGGATTTTGGACGCTTCTTCAGCAAGAATAACCAGAGATTTGCAAATAAGGATATCAATACTAAAGATATGCGTATTATCTCACCAGGTGTGCGATGCCATGGGATGGTACCGACAAGAGCTGTGGCTGGGTAGGTCAAGGTCGAGGTCAGGGTCTACATTAATACTGGCTGTGCAAAACTTTGCCACAGAAGTTAGGAGTCTAATAACCTAATTTATTTGAATTCATCTTCATTTAATTAATAATTTCAAACTATTTTGCAAACTAGAAATTTGAACTAGCAAACAATTTTTCTATCACATCCTATTTCCTCTGATCCTATTTTATCTTATCCAATCCGACCCTATACGTGAGACAATCCAATCCTAAACTATGCTATTCGATCCTATCCGATTCTGTGAATTTAATTCATCTATATTGGACTTGATTTGATTCTATACGATTCTATCCAATCTCATCCAATCCTTAACAAATTGGTCGATCCGATCCCATCCGATACCACTCGATACTAGTTGGTTCTATTCGACCCCAGCCGAATCCTGTTTCATTCTATTCGTTCTTACCCATTCATATCAAACTCAATACGAATCTATCCGAGCCTATCCATTTCTATCCGATCCTCACCCATTTGGTCCGATCTTCTCCAATCCTATACGTTTCTGTTTGATCCCATCAATTTTCGTCCGGCTTTATCTATTTATATCAGACCCAATCAATTTCTACCTGAACCTTCTCAATTCTGTCGCACCCTTCCCGATTTAGTCCATTTGTATCCGACCCTATCCGATTACGCTTGATCCTATTCGGTTCTATTTCATTCTTGCCGATTCTACTTAATTCTGTTAGATTCTATTCGTTTTATAAATTCATATAGGACTCAAACCGTTTCTATCCGATCATATCCATTTCTATCCGAATATATCTAATTCTTACCAATTTGATCGGATTCTGTCTGATCCTATCCAATTCCACTTGATCCTAGCTTATTATTTTTTATTCAATTCGATTCCATCCAATTCTTTCCGCCTCGTCTATTAATATTAGACGCAATCCGTATATATCCGATGATATCCAATACTAGCCGATTTTACCGATGTGGTCCGATCTCATCATTTTTGTCCGATTCTATCCACCCTAATCCTTGCCGATGTGTTTCTATTCCATTTGATTCGTTCTAATCTTACCCGTCCTGAATCTGTCTGAAAAGATTCGCTCATACGCAATATTTTCTGATTCTGCCGATTCTATCCGACTCAATCTGACTCTATTAGACCAAAATCTATTCCATTCGATACCATCCCATTCCACATAATCCTAGTTGATTATTTTTTATTCAATTAGATTCCATCCAATTCTGTCCGCCCTATCCATTGATATTAGGCGCGATCCGTATATATCTGATATTATCCAATACTAGCCGATTTTACCAATGTGGTCCGATTTTTTCCGATCCTACCGATTCAACTTGATCCTATTCAATTCTAATAACCGATTTACTTTGTTTTTGTCCGTCTATATACATACATATCAAACGTAATCCGATTCTATTCGAACCTATCAATTTCTATTCGATTCTCATGATTTTCGCCCGATTCAATCCGACCTAATCCTTCCCGATGTTTTTCTATTTCATTTGATTCGTTCTAATCTTATCCGTCCTGAATCTGTCTGAAAAGATTCGCTCATATGCGATATTTCCTGATTCTGCCGATTCTATCCGATTCAATCTGACTCTATTAGATCAAAATCTATTCCATTCGATCCTATCAAATTCCACTTAATCCTAGTTGATTATTTCTCATTCAATTCAATTCCATCCAATTCCGTCCGCCTCATCCATTGATATTAGACGCAATCCGTATATTTCCGATAATATCCAATACTAGCCGAATTTACCAATGTGGTCCGATTTTTTTCAATCCTATCCGATTCAACTTGATCCTATTCAATTCTAATAACCGATTTATAACCGCTGCCAATTGTATCCGATTCAATCTGGCACTATTAGGACAAAACCTATTACATTCGATCCTATCCAATTCTTGTCGACTCGAGCCGATCTTACCCATTTCTTTCCTGTGCTATTCCATTCGATATCCGACTGCATCAGACCCGAACCTATTTTATCTAATCCTATCCAATTCTTTCTGAACCTATCCGATCTTATCTGATCTTATTCTGATCATATCATATCATATCATATCCATACCCAATCCGATCTAATCTCAGTCAATCCAGTTTTGTCTTTTCCATTCAGATCATATCGGATTGCGCGCCATAATATCTGATCCTATCCGATTGCATTCAACGCTATCAGATTCTCTACGATCCAATCCAATTTAATACGGTCCGTTCCGATTCTATTCAATTTTGTCAGGTTTCATATGATCCCATCTAGTCCCATCTATTCTCCAATCTGTCTGATTCCATGTGCTTCCATTCAATTACGTGTATGATCCTTTCTGTTTCTATTCGCTTTGATCCGATCCAATCACATCTCATCCAACCATATCAGACCTAAGCCACTTCCATCTAACCCTTGCCAGTTCTATCTAGTTTTTCTGAATCTTTTTCATTCCTCTCAATCGTTATATCACGCATTTGAATTTGCAGGTTGCTATGTAATTTATTAGCGTAAAAATATGAGCACAAACGAACCGATGGCAGTAGCTGCGTGGTAACTTCCGACTTGGGCGGTATCTCAAATGTCAAGCATATTTGGGCACGGTTAGCGCTCGGGTGGGTGACTGTTCGGGATTCTCGCTCAGTCGTGTTTTCACCATGTTTAATTACTGTCGAGCGGAAGATTTGACGCCAAGGATCGGTGTAGGCATTCGATGCTATCGAATGCCTACATCTAAACTCATCTGTCGATAATCGACTGCGCACAGGAGTTTTGATTTTCTGCAGTTTTCCTCTCCTCTGACCAAATGTTCAGGCGAATGCAAGCGTTCCAAAATTCAAAAATCCGGCTGCAGACGGTACAGGTTTCAGTGATTAAAAATCCCACAGGATTGAGTACGTCAGGCATTGCTTGGAGGCTTATTATGAAAGTTGGGGTTATTGGGGATTTCTGGAAGGGATTCGAGTTGAAGGGTTAAATGTCTAACGATCTCCTGTGGGAGGGAGGAATATAGATATGTGAAAACCCGAAAATGGTTTACATAGAGTGATAAATCTAATCTATAAGCACAAACGAAAATTTAGAAAATTAATTTTTAAATAATTTAAGAAATGAAAGAAATACTCAAATATGAAAAAGAATCGAATTTTATCAAGCGATTGTAACATATTTCTAAAAATTGAAAAACATGCGATCAATAATAATGAAATATTTAACCACAAATGCATGATAATTATAAAAAAGATACACACAAACTATCAAATAGTTGAGAAGTTAACTCGGATCGCTGCAAAAAATACAAGAACTCTTTCTATGAATGATTCAAAATGCAGTTTAAAAATTAAATACCAATTGGAAGAAAAATAATGCAAAGAATTACTATTTTCATCTAATTGTTGGAAAATATTTCTACTTTCGTGTTTAGAAAAAATCTAAAAATTTCACGAAAAATCGTGTTGTATGAAAAAATTTTAGTACAAAAAAAACGTGCTGTTAGCATTTATTTCAGCTAGCACTGTTCTGAAACCTAAAACCTAAACAACCGATCAAATAAGAGGCCTTTTGCTCCGACACATAAAAAATCACACACAGCCATGGTAACACGAAACCTAACACACGTACGCACACAACAGTGACACGGATACGCGTTACGAGTGACATAAGAGATTTCTTATATAGGATTGATATGGAATAGAATGACAAGAAAAGGAGAGCGAAAGACAAATTTCGCGCACGTTTCCTTTGGACGTAACTGTAATGACTGTATAGTCACATTAGTATCACTTTCTCAAAAACCTTGTCAAAAAAATAGTAGCATCACTGAAAAAAAGTGTCAAAGAGTATCAAAAACGGCGTAAGTACAAGCCCTGTAATACCATCTTATTCAGTGACATCAGGAACTTTCACGACAATTGTTATCATAGCACTTTTCGTTTTATTATTCACGTTTTTTCCTTTCTTCTTAAAAACGTTCTTTCCTCTTGAATCCTCATATCGTTCAAGAGGACTGCAGACTTGAGTAAAATGAGTTATCAAGGTACCTGCGACCGTGAACAAATGGCTTTGGGCGCTACGGAAGTAATTTCATTAAATGATGTGTAGCGCGTAATTAAACTGTAACAGATAACACAGTTAAATCAGCCTCCGAGTTGCATTCATCATCACTTCGGAACAATCACTGAATGAAGAGATAGAGTTTGCAGTTTGGACCTCCAAAACCTAATTTCCGGTTTTCATGAGCTCGTATGTTAGTTTGAACCTTTTCATAAACCCCCAACCCGAGGGATTGATTTGCGAATCAAATTTTAATTTAAATTACAAACCTATGGAGAGCAATCAGAGCACTATTACATTTTGAAACAAAGTAGCAAAATTGAACCAAATGAACCATGTTTCAAGGATTTTTCATCAATAAATGCTTAAGTTAGTGAGGAAAGACGACCAATATAATTTCCGGTCCTCGGATTTTTTTTACTCAACAACCTCCCAAGTCTCAATGTGAGTGTGAGGAGCAAAAGATAGAGAGGGAGAAACAGAGGTATAGAAAATGGGAGAGGTAATGCGAGAGAAGTGGAAGAAACAAAGGGGAGACTAAAAAGAAAAAACCTCACTCTACCCCTGTCTCAGCACCCTACTCTGTTTTGTGAGATCACATTGTGCGATAAGAAGATTCCATTTCAGGAAATGAGCGCGTGAAAAACTTTAGAAACGACGAAACGATGCAAATTTTACGCTGTTAAGCTAAATGATTTCACTTCTTTTAAATACATGGCAACCCTGCGATTCACCTTTTTCTTTCTTCTTAATCGCTTGCCTGCAATGTTTATTTTCAACTTTCTAGCCTTCTTAAGGTGGTTTCATCACAAATCAAAATCCATGTCAGCTTTCTGAAACTTTAAGGACTTTGAGTTTATAAATAAATCAGAGTCTGTGCAAAGTTTCAGATCGATGAACCATCTAGTTTTTACGATATAGTTCATCAAAGTCCGACTCTTATGCACGGCAGGTATTGAGCGAGGCGTGGGAATTGGAGTTTTTTTTTTGTTCCAACATCATCGGTAACCAAAGAACCAAAAATCAATAACATAATTTGATAAAAATTGGAAAAACCTTGTCGGAAATTTAACTTCTCATACATCCTTAGTTGAAACTTGAGTGTTTTTGACAAAAAGCATTTCTTTGCCAGAAGATTCATCTCTTTTCTTGTTGATTCGACTTTTGTGTTGGAATTTGTTGGATTCTTCCAGCAAAGCTGGATTCTTAGCTAGAAGTTAATTATTTGATCTAAAAATCAACTATGCATTATTTGGTAAAAGAATGATCTCTTTTGATAGGACACACAATTCTTTTTTTATTTGGAAAATGATATTGAAAATGAAAAAAATCAATTATGCGGCTAAACTGTACGAGATAGGGAAGGATGTTTTCAGTCGAAATTGTTTACTTCAAAAAGATCTCCAACCTTTTTCCAATCATTTTCTCATTGAAAGCATGGTTTCTATATCAATCATAAAAAATAACATTTCAGATAAAAAAGTCGTATCCAACAAAACTATACGAGATACGGAAAGAATGTTGAAATGAAAAATTATTTATTTTAAAAGGATGCATCAATTAGGACATTTATGGAAACAAGACGATGTAAATTTCTTTGTTTCAATAACAACGCCCATTATGTTTTGTTACATGATTACGAATTTTGAAGTAATTATGAAAATGAAACTTATGCTTTGTTTTGCGGAGTACGAAGCACGAGACACGCGATGACAATTTATTCGTTGAAGCCGAAAGGGCCTCAACAGAAAATAATTGACAATCATCAAATAACAGCAGCTGACGTTTTGCTTTTCAGTTTCAAAAGATCTATAGACAAATGTAGGGGAGTACGAAGGTCCACCGCGTAGAACGTTGTTAATACATCACTGAGAGCAAAGCGCGACGAGATTCAATACACGCAGGCCCTAGGCGCACTTGAACTTGCGAACGAAACTCCATTTTTTTAATTAAAATCTGAACTATTTTGTTCAAAATTGGGCCGTTTTGGTTGAATCCAAATGTTTTTTATCTCAAATTCAGATATCGTTTGATCGAAATATAAACTTTCTCATATTTTGTCCAGAATTTTAAAAATTCCATCATGTTTTGGGAAAGTCACATGTTTAATGTACAATCTTCTTTCTTTGTAAAAAATCATATTTTCCTTTTGAATCAGTGATTTTTGTTAAAACATCAATCTTCTTAGTAGGAAATTTTTCTTTGTAGTTGGAGATGCGGCCATCTGGGAAAAAAACATGTACATTTTTGAAATTGGATTGAAATATTTTCTTGAGAACTTACCTTTTCTAGTTAGAAATCATCTTCTTGTTGAATTTGGACCTATTCCATTGAGAGTTTAACGAGTTTTCTTTATCTTTTGTTGCGAGAGAGAAATTCATTCATTCTATAGGAAATTGGATCATTATTTCCAAAATCGACCTATTTTTCATAATTATCAAAAGACGCAAGTCGTTCGGCCAAACGCGAACAGACCGAGCACCGCTCAAGTGAGTGTTTTTTGTCTTACGCACTTCTCTACATCTTTTTCAGATAATTCCATGACTAAACATTCTCACATTTTATCGATCTCATTTCTGAATCATATTATGCAATAAAAAATTCAGAGATATCTACACTGAAAAACAAAAAAGCAAAATTTGATAAATTACTTCCAGCAAAGCATATGCCACTAATTAACAGTCAAAAACATCTCTAACCGCCTCCTGAGCAATGAAATGATTTCAGCCCTATCTGAAGTCCTATTCTAAAATTCCGGAAGAAAAAATTATCTATAATTTAGAGTCTACAATATATGACCTTCCATCCGAATAAGCGGATGACAGTCGACGGAGGACGTCCAACATCCTACACAACGCCCGACATCCCTACTCAAACTTAACTATAAGAAAGGAAGAACAGCAATCAAGGGACTCAAGCAAAATAAAGACTCGATAGTATTGCCTGAAGATGAAGGCAACACTTCAGTGATAATGAATAAAGAAGATTACGACAACAAAATCAAGGACCTCCTGACTGACGACACATACAAAAAAGTGAAAAAATCCCACTTAAACAATAGTCAACAAAACAAAAACACTCCTAAAGGACTATAAACTTAACAAAGGAACCATCACCAAATTGATATCCATTAATCGTATTTCTCCAAGGCTTTATAGACTACGGAAATTCACAAAAACAATGTTCCACTCAGACCGATCGTTAGCGCAATAAACTCACCTACGTACAACCTAGCATGCTTCCTAAGTGTTCACATTCACATTCAACCTCAGGACATCCATGTGAGTTCCGGCGTAGTATCTCTCTTTACGAAAGTACCAATCCCTGATACAATTGATATCATCGAACCCTTCGCAAACTTCCCTCTGATCTTATACCTTTCATGGAACACTGTCTTAACAATACTTACTTCTCTTCCAATAACCAATTCTACGAATAAACCTCAGGAGCAGTAAAAGGATCCCTTATTTCACCTGTAATAGAAAACATCTTTGTTGAACATCGGGAACCCAGAATCTTCAGTCAATCCAAGGTCACATCAGAATTCTGGTGCCGTTATGTTGACGATTCTTTTGCAATCTGGAGACATGTACTAGATGAACGACATAAATTTTCCGATTCCATCAACCAATTACATCCTAATATCCAGTTTACCATGGAAATTGAACGAAACGGGAAATTGCCTTTCTTGGACGTTCAAGTTTGAAAAAGATCTGACAACACGTTAGGACATGAAGTTTACAGGAAACCCACTCATACAACGAGATACCTCTATGCCTCCTCCTACCACTACCTTTCCCAAAGCAGTCAGTCATCAACTCTCTCGTTCACAGAGCTATCTCCGTAACGAATAAAGATAACTTTCAGAAGGAAAAGCAAAACATTAAACAAACCCTAATGCAAAACAATCACATAAACATGCAAATTGATAGAGCAATCAGGAAATACACTGAAAAAAAACAAGTCAACGCATTTAAATGAACGAAGAGAGAGGAAAGCGAACACCATCCTACCCTACATCCAAGGTATCACAGAACAAATAGGGAGGATTCTCAACAAACACAATACCCAAACCATATTCAAACCACCCGCGAAAATAGGACCACTTCTAAACAACCTGAATGACAAAAAGGCTCCATTTAGTTATCCAGGAGTGTATAAAATCTCTTGCTCTTGTAGCAAAGTCTTTTTCGAAAAAAACCAGGAGGGTGGTGAGCCAGCGTATAAAGAAACATGACAGTAAACTCTCAGACCAGTATCTTTTTATCATCTGCATAAACGACATGCCCACGATTCCTAAAGTCTTTTTGGGAACATTTGCCGACGACAAGGTCCTTTATATTGACTCGAGATATGACAAAAATATTGTAAAACACGTCAACACAGCACTCCACGTCATTTAGAACTGGTGCCTGCTATGGAGAATTAAAATCGACAACGCGAAATTGGAATCAGTCCTTCCAAAGGATCATAAATCGAAACTCAAGCATGAAATATATTACGGGATCCTGATTTAGAAAAATTTTATCAGACCCATACAAAAATATGCATATGGAATATAGAGGAGAACCTCAAATTCTAATATCAATTAGATCCGGATAATACAGAATAAGTTCCTCAGGCGTATCACGAAAACCGGAAAGTACACTAAAAAATGCCCGCGTACCAGCGCGCTTTCCTTCCGCCATCTGATGTATAAATATGTCAATAATGAAGTAGTGTACTCGAAAGCGCGAAAAAAAAGTTCGATTTTTGATTTATGGCCAACATTTTGGGTCCTCCAGACCACTGTGCATCTGGTTGAAGAGTAGTGTCTGGACGAAACCGATTAGAAAAAGGAACTGCTTTGTTTGTTTTGTCGTCCTTCCGTCATTCCCAATTGTGATCCCAATAGAATGTAAAAACATAGCCACTTAGTTCAAACTCTCGCGAATTAGGAATACGATTTTAACCACGAGTTTTCCATTTAGGAGTAACCATCGCCTCCATTCTTCGGAGGTCTTGAGGGATCTCATTTAGCGCTGGCACGCATTATCCTGGTAAGGGCTCAGGAGTTTGTGCTGACCAAAAACTGCTGGCCGCAGCGACGAACGGCTGTCAATGGTCGCACAGTCTCTTGATTACTTAGCGATCTAAGGGAGTGTTTCACGGCAGTTGGAGCCTGCTCTCTACATCTGGGCGAACGCCAGGGCTTCGGGGTGAGCTCGCTTTGCGCTGGCACCCATAATCCTGGTAAGGGCTCGGGAGTTCGTGATGACCATAAAACTGCTGGCGGCAGCGACGAACGGCAGTCAATGGTCACACAGCCTTCTGATTACTTTGCGAGCTGAAGGAGGGTTTCGCGGCAGTCAGGGCCTCCTCTCCCCACATCTGGACGAACGCCAGGACCTTCGGGTGACCTCGCTTGGCGCTAGTACTGATTAACCTGGCGAGGGCTCGGGAGTTCGTGGTTACCAGAAACTGCTGGCTACAGCGACGAACGGCAATCACTGGTCCCACGGTCTTCCAATAACCTTGCAAGCTAGGAGTAGGTTGTACGTCAGGCAGGGCCTCCACGTCTTTCATCTGTACGAACGCCGGGACCTTGTAGCGAGCTCATTCGGCGCTGGCACCCATAAACCTAGCCAGGGTTTGGGAGTTCGTTGGTGACCAGGAACTGCTGGCCGCAGCGACAAACGGCAATCAAGGGTCCCACAGTCTTCCGAAAACCCAGAGAGCTAGGAGTGGGTTGTAGGGCAGGAAGGGCCACCTCGGTCTATGTCTGAACCAACGACCAGGATTATCATTTCTTTTTCTGGTAGATCCCTGAGAACCGTCCCAACTCCTGACAACGTTCTAGCAGAGAGAGCACAGATTCAAGAAGAGAGACCTTAATCATTGATCATCCGAATGAATTCCAATTACCAAAATTGATCCATACCTCTGCCTCATGCGCGTTTTGGTCAACAACGCTAATTTTTCTAATTTTATGTAGTAATTCTTGGAATTTTTTATACTGAAACAATACGTGATTCAGTTCCCAAACCACCAGAAAATGAAAGGACCTTGCAGAATTTTATGGGATATGGCTTTCGCCTTCATTGTCTGAATGTATGCTTCCTGGTAGTTCTTGATGTGTAGATTGAAAGTCTTGATGAGCACTAGATCCGTAAAATTCAAGTTTTCGAGATATAGTCGAACGGAATTAAGGAACGAGATGGAAGAATTTGTTTCTGAAATTTTTTCGGTTCAAATTATTGGGGGGGGGGGGCAAGAATTTGGTATCTTGCCAGAGAACATTTTCGATTTTTTTTCAGGGTAAACTACCCTTACACACAATCCATTATTCAGGCCTGTGAAGAACAGGTTCTATTCTGGATATTCGCAGATTGAAAAAACGCCGAAAATTGTAATTTCTTTATGCTCTGTATTATAGGTTACGTGAGACATTTTCGGCATTACACCTAAAAACCAACCATATTATATACACACCTAAAATTCTACAGATAAAAAAGTTTGATTTTCATATATTACATGTGCACACAATAGGGCTGGCTTTTGGGGATGATGCCGAAATGTATTACTTAACCTATAATACGAGGCATACGAAAATATGATTTTTTATGTTCTTTAGCTCCCAAATATCGAGAATCGAACTTGTCATTTTTAATATGTTCACCCTAAAAACATGAAAAATTCGACAATGTTTTGTGACGGGATAAAATTTTTTGTTACACATACACATCGAAAACTACCAAAAGGCGAAGTTTCAGACAATTTGGCCGAGAGCCATTACCCATACAAATTCAGCAGGGTTATTTGTTGAAACTCTATAATTCTACAGACTCGAAGGTGCAAATAGCCTTCATGACTTGAACATACAAATACTTGGTTGTAAGATTAAATGAAATTTTTATTTTTTATTGAGTAGAGAATTTCCCTTGTTCCACAATAATTCTACTATCATGTTCTTTGTGCGCAGAGCGCACGGATAATGGTTCAGTTGATTGATTAGTGTAGCCAACGCAATACTGATTTGCTAATAGGATCCTTACGTAAAGAGTCTGCAGCAGTGTTTGGATAAAACTACTTTTACTAATGCATTTCAATGCTCTTGGATAAAAATGTGAGAATTGTGATGAATTTTATAATCAAAAGTCCCCTTAACTTTCAGACTGTTACCTGGGTTTGTTGATTCCCATCATTAGATTTGATTTATTTTCTCTTGATTTGATTTTACGTCCCTTAAGAGGATCTTACCTGTTCCGCTTACTTCTAATTTAATTAATTTTTTACAAACTTCCTTCATTACTATTTTCTCATAATTTAGAAAACTAATCGAATTTCATTTCCGACCTTTTTTCCTCACTTCTTTATTCGGAAGGAAGAGAAAAAAAAACAAAAAGGTTGCAAGGGAGGATTTGTACTCTTACCCAAAGGCAATCAGATATTTTTCTCCTAAAGGATCTCTTTTCTCGAAGAGAGAAGAACCATCCATTCCAATGTAATTAGTAGAAATCAAGTAGTTTATCTATCTCACTTGCGTTCAATTTCATTTTTAAAGATAAAAATGGAAAAATATAAGAATAAAATAAACTGCAAAGACAATTGGAAGCTTTAACTATCTTTTTTCATTTAGAACGAGCATCATCAATCATTTAGTAGAACAAAATAGTTGTCAATGCCCAGCGTTAGTGTATAAAGATATAAATGTAATTCCAAAACTACTTATTTATTAGAAGAGAGATCAATTTTATACGGATAAGTTGAATTTTCAATTCAAAAGGGCGAATCATCGAGCAAAGAATATGACTCTTCAAGAATGGTTTAATTTTTACGAAAATACTGGAAGTTTGCAAAAATTATTAAATTTGTGACTAAAAAGCTGAAATTGACCAAAAAAGATGACTGACAAAATAATCTGATTTATAACAAAATAAGTTAACTTCTAATGAAATTGATGGAGTTTTATCCAACAAAAAATAATTTTCATCCAAGAAGATCGATTCGCTACTAAAATCTTACACTTACTTACATTTGTAGACGTGTGTATGCTACCTTAAAACAATTGCAATTCAACAGACATTCTTTGTCTACTGATTTGAGAGCT
>WSXT02190179.1:0-19931 GCA_011762715.2 Neuroterus valhalla
TGCGTGTCCTAAAATTTGCACGCGGCATCTGATACGTCATCATCGTACAAATCGAAAAGAACCGATAGTGCTTTGTGGCTTTCTTACCTTGTAAAAGTGACCGAGAGCGGAGCATGTTTACAAACCAAAAGTAACGCTTGCCCTTGCGTTTGTTATGGGCTTTGGAGATGTGTTCTTTTTGTCTTGTATTTTCGACTTTTCACGACTACTTAAAACCCTTAAGTCCATTTTCTAATAAAAATTGTTTAAAAAATCAATTTTTTATTGCAGAATATGGAAGAGCGAATTATTTTAAACCTAATAGTGTATCTATATTATTCAAAATTTCATTCGATATTAATGTTCTTTGAGCAGATAGCTTTTCTCGATTTTCTCAGTTCGAGTCAGATTGGACTTATGTATCTTTTTAGTTTGTACGGCAGACATGGTCCGGTACTTAGCCCATCATTATACTTTTATTTTAGGGTATCTTCAAAGAACTTTTGAGGTTATATCGAAAACCTGACGTGCTTGAGGTTTTTGGACTTCGGATCCGGATTCAGCGACCCCAAAAACATATAGGCAACATGGTCTGACCTCTAGATCCGAAAAAAGATTTTTTTTTTGTGTGGCTGTGTAATGATTCGATAAATTGAATTTCAGAAACTTATTTCAAATGAAAATCATGTTGAATTATACTGTATTATATTATATTATATTATATATTATTATATTTTAATAAATTACATTATATTTTATTAAACCATACTATACTATACTATACTATACTATATTATATTATATAATTCTATATTACATTATACCTATTAAATTATCCCGTTTGATTTTCAAGTCGTTTGCAATTGAAAAGAAGAAGAAAAAATTGTCTAAAAAGACTGACATCTGAAAAAAGAAGAAATCGAAGATGATTTAAACAATAGCTACAAAAAAGAAGAAAATAATATATTTATTAATGACGGTTTCGACTACGAATGAATATTTTTTTGAATGCCTACTTATTTAGTTTACAAAAAAAAATTATTGTTTAAATAACGCTTTTTTTGATTCGACGCCGTGGTTCACTCAAAAATTAGCAGGTCAAAGGTGAAACAGAAGCAGAACAGTCGACTTAAAAAAAAGCGAGATTTTAACAATCATTTTTTTGTGTAAACCAAATAAGTAGGCATTTTAAAAATAATAATTCGTAGTATGAACTGTCATTATTGAATCTATTATTTTCGACTTTTTAGTTACTATTCTTTGAATTATTTTCAATCTCTGTTTTTTTAAGTCCGTCTTTTCTTTCTAATTTTTTTCTTTGATGAGGTCATTAATGTGTACATTTTGAAATTTTAATTATAATAATCATTCTTTAAATTTGTAAATTATCGATTGTCAGAGCAATGTTCGTATAGTGTATAATAATGCTTGTCACAAATAATACTCTTTCAGACAATAACGTATACATGCAAACATATGTATTTATATATGCATGAAATCGTGGTCACAGAAATCGTCTCTATTGACATTTACAATCTTCAAATTTTACTGAATAAATTCTATGTTCTTTCAACTATTTTAGTACGTAGAGATGTAAATTTTTGTATTTGTGCATTGGTGTGTCTGCTATTGGAGAGAGCATCTCAGATATGAAGGTATGCTAAATATGTAAATTTGTCTATTTGATGTGTAGTTGTGTAATTTATTCATATCTGCTAGGAGTGGTTATTTGTACTGCAGAGTACAAGTTCGCGGACGGTGTATCTGTGGCGAAGCTTCGCGTGATAAAGGGATCGAGGGTGGTGGGTTCAACTAATTTATAGCTTCGCAGCAAAATATTGTTCCCGCCGCAGAGATTTGTATAGCGGCCACTGACGTTGGACTACACCCACAGTTTTTAATTTCCTGTTTTTGCAAAACCAACTACTCGTGACGTTACATATCGTTACGAGGAATAATAAAGGGACGATAAGAACGAATTTATTGAATTTCCCTGCACAGCAACGAAAAATACAATTTCCGTTCTGAAATGAAGTAATTGACCGCAAAAACTGGCATGTAAATTCACCTTCGATTATTTATTCAATTTTCTACACATGCTCTAGCTTTAAATAGTTTTTTTGTCCAACTAGCATTATCAATCACGCGCTTCGCATGCGTTTAGTTTTTTTGTTTAAGCAGGCAAAACAGTTTTCGTTTTCCAACGAACGAAGAAAACATTTTTGATACGAAACGATGAATTCTTCAGAAAGAGTTCGGATTTTCTAGTGGAGGAAGATAAGAAGGAAAATAAGTTATTCAACAAAAAAAAGGTTGTTTTTCCAACAAAAATTTCATTTTCAAAAGAAACAGATAAATTCTTATGCCTGTCGGAAGAATTTTCAACCAACAGATATGACTCACATAAAAGGGTTCAATTTTTAACCAAATAATTGAAATTTTAACAAAATAGAACAATCCATACCGAAAATTGCCGAATTCTGAATCGAATGCATGAATTGCCAACCAAAAAGAATAATAATCTCCTATTGAAAGGACCAGTTTTTGGTAACATGTTTGATTTTTGACCAGAAGAAGTAACTGGGACAAAATAATTTTATTTTGAACAAATTGATGAATCCATAATCAAAAAGACAAATTTCTAACCAATAATTTCGAACCTCCTGCAAAAAATTTAACCTCTAACTAAAACCAATCAAATTTCAACCAAGTAGAAGAACTTTTATTAATGAAAGGTACATTTTCAATCTGGAAGATGAGGTTTTAACTGAGAAAAAGTTGGACAAAAAAATGTCACATAAATTATTTCCTACCAAAAGGACATTTGAGGCCATGTGATCTTTAGGGAATTATCGATTCCAATTCCTCGGTTTTTTCCGAAAATAATGAATATTTAGTCTCAAAAATTTGGGGAAATATAAAACACACGTCCCCGAACTCCTCTTTTCTTGTACAACTAATAAAAATTTATTTTGCTAAATTTTGTTAAAGCACGTGCATTTTGAGGTTATGTGTGTTACAACCCCCCACAAATTTTTAAAATAAATTTTCGGAAAAAAGAGTTCCAGGACGTCCGTCAACCTATTACTGCGCTTCTCCGAATTCATCCTTTTTTTATTTAAACTGTAAAAACTAGACACGAAGTAATCTCTAATCGAGGTGAATCTCTTTTAAAATATAATTTTCCGACAATATTTAACATAAAACACTAGAATAATCAAGGGTCCCTAATTTTCAAGATTGTTTAAATTCTAATAATTGTTGTTGAAAAGTCCTGATTCCGAAATGAAACATAAACGATGTAACTGAAATTTGTAATAAAATTATGAGTTACAAAATATTAGATTGGTTAAGCTCGTAACTTTTATTATTTGAAACATAATTGATTGGAGCTCAATCTAATTTTTCCCATTTTGAATAACTGACCTTTGAAGAGTCATTCCAATAAAATCAGAAATCGGAAATCGTTGAAAATTATTGAAAATTTAGAATCTTGATGATGATTTCCTTTCAGGAATGGAAATTTTGCGAAAGAAGTGATGGAACCTAAAATTTCTAGGAATCCTTATCCCCTCCCAAAACATTATGATTTCATATCAAAGTTCTTCTTTCAAAAACTCATTTCCAGCGAAAAGTTCCACGAAAAAACATATCTTGTATTTCGGATCATTCACATCAGGTTTTTTAGCATTCATCGAAATCTAAGGTATTTAATCAAAATTTTGTGCACCTTAATTCGATCTCGAAAGTCTCCAATTTCCAAATTATTAAATTTCAATGCACTTTGAATTTAATGTAAATATTGTTCATTTTGGTTAGTGTTTTTTTAAAAATGCGATTGGGAACGTTGTGAATTTCAAATCAGTCAATTTCCGAATCAATCTATCCAGAAGGATTTAATTTTTTGATCTGGAAGAATTTAAGGGCACAGATTCTAAAAATTCTGTCTCAATCGCTGTTAATTTGAGAATTTCTACATACGTCAATTTTTCTGCATGTTTTTATTAAAGCAAGGCTTCAAATCCATAGTGTTTTTTCATAACACTTCTCTCTTTTGAAGAAGTAGCATTTCTAGAAAAACTTCTTGAAATCCTCAAATTTGAACTGACAGTGAAAAGTGCATGGTATTCAGCAAAAATAATGAATAAACAGTTTTTTGCATCGAAATTTTAGAAATAAACTGAAATGTTTGGAATGTCGTTTTCGGTAATAACTGCATTTGTGTAAAGTTATGAAAAGTGAATAATGGGAATATTGAATCTGAGGCCTTTTATGCTATTTTGTGTCAACAAATTCAAAACCAGTAGAATAAAAAAGAAAAAATGATCAATTTTAATTACACTATATTACAAACGACGACACGTTTTTTGATCCTATTTTATATAGAACATATTTTAATGTACAGCGAACTTTGCGAGTCATGAAGCTACGATTTTTCTTGTTTAATAAAAATTGTTAAAGATGTACTCAACAGGAGCGAATATCAATCAAATTCTGACTTTGATTTTTACTCAGCACGTGTAGTTTCATTCATTCCTTTTATTCCTTTTTAATGAAAATATGTTTGCAGAAGTTTGAGATACAATATCTCTGCCCTAGCAGTTATTCGTAATAATCAAACACATTCTGACAAGAGATTCAATGACATAATTTTTCTCTATAAATAGAAGCAAAAAAATCTTCGCGCTCGATGTTAATCTCACCTCGCGCTCCGCGCTCGACCTTTGTACCTTCTATACAGTTGTATAAAAAGCTTGTGAAACTCAAAAGCGAAATTTCTACTACTTTACTTTTATGAGTGTGGATTCTCTTCTGTTGAAGCTTCTCCAGCTTTAACGAATACATTCTCACCGCGTATCTCGTGCTGCGCACTCGATCAAAGTTTGTCCAAAACGGTGGAGAAGTTTTGTTGCCTAATTTTTTTCACATGTTGTGTTTATGTTTATTATTACAAGTTTAGGTTAAATTTTCTCGTACCTTGCATAATTTGACCAAAAAATAATCCTTTCTAATTTGCATTATTTCTTGTGCGACCTACAAGGAACTGTTATTGAAATTTTTCAATCTTGGAAAAAAAGTCCACAAAATTTTTAAAAATGCTCCTCCTCTTTCATTTTTGATCCAAAAAAGCTAGTTAACGAACTAGACTTGCCTTTTTAGTTTCTCAGAATGGGTGCCAAAGCACTATTGAAAAAGATCATTCTTTCGAAACTTATCGAGTTCACCGATTGTTTTTCATTATTTTTTGTGCGACCATAATGGGAATTTTCGATCTTTCCAATCTTGCGTTATTTGGCTATAAATTCTCATTTTTTCAAAATATTTTTGAATTTTGAAAATACCATAACTCTGACAATTTTGATTTTATCGAAAAAAGTTATGAGTATAAATGATATCACTTTTTACGTGCTACGAGAAATCGCACTTTTAATTTTTTAGATTTCGAAAAAGAAGTCCAAAAAAATGTTCGAAATTCTCTGATTTTTTATCCAAAATAGCTGACAAACGAACTTGACCTTCAGTTTTTGACACATTCGTAAAAACCATTCTTCTGGGTTCAGGGGGTCTCAAAACGTGGACATTTGACAGAAACGGGGGGCGGGGGTAAAATTTTACACAAATCTAAACCTTCTCTGATGAGAATTTAGAAAATGGAAATGAGAACCAGAAAAAGGCGATATAATATATGGGTACAAAATTACAGTGAAAGGTCCAACTCCTGAAAATGGAGGAACATTTATTCATTTCCAGTTTCGACTATTTCCTTCTTAGCTATGGAATGGATGTAAAATATTGAGGAATAATTTGTTGTCAACTTTTCTTGAAAATTGTATAATTCATAACTTTATTTTTATTGTGTATGTAGTCTGTAAATCTACTCCCATGTGCCATGATGTATGTACTTCTACCCTTCTTTGATTCACCCCTAGTCATATTTCTTTGTCCCTCACCACTTTTTCATTTCCTTCTATCTTCTCTTAAATATAAAGTGGGATTTCATTATTAGAGACTCGTATATTCAGTCGACAAACACTAAGCCAGAAAAAGCTAGCAATCCGTCAGACCTTGTGAGATGGCGTCCATTTCCGCATGCAGGTCGTGTACGTTGTTAGTACATACACAGTAAGTCGGAATGGTTTTACGCATTCCATCGTAGCTTCTTTCCTTCCACTCTCTGTTTTTATGAACTTTGTATATTTTAGGATTAAAGCTCGTTTGCTCGACATTAATTACAATCAATCTTGCTTCTCGGTAATGCACGGAACCAAAGAGAAGAATTGCTCAATGTAAAAGGAATATAGCAAAATTGGAACAAGTCCAGAGAAGAATTCAGACTACTATCTTGAGCAATATTCGTTCTCTAAAAGAAGACTCTGATTTTCAAAAAGATGGTAGATATTTATAGTAAATAAGTTTTTACTTTTTGGTATCTGAAGGTTTGAAAACTCCTGAATAATATTTCAATGAATGTGAAAAGTGTTCGAATGCATGTAACAAATTTTTGAGACGTGGAAAGAATGATAGTAAATTATTTTTCCACTACTCGTTTTGTAACGAATAATTTTATTACTTCTCATTGAATGTAAAAGTAACAATATTATATATCATGATCTACAGGAGAAAGCAGCTAAGTTCATGATTCTGTTCGCATCTTATGTATTCCCTTCACACTCTGAAGTTAGTTCACAGAAATGCCTTCTTTATTCCTGTTAGTTTGAAAAAGTTCGATTTATTATTTACAGTTTGAAAATACGTAAATGTTGAATCGAATAAAATATAAATTAATAAAATATGCATTATTCTTGGAGTTCATTTCAATCTTCAAGGTTGTTTAACAAAATAAAATTGATAACAGGAGACCAATATTTCTTGAATGAATCAAAAATATAAAATAATATTTCTTTCTTGTAGACTTCAACGGTATCAGTTTCAGTTAAAATTACTGAAATGATTAAATAAAATATAATCAGAACTTCTCCATTCACAGCAAGATTGGAGTTCGCAGCCTTCTCAGATTATTGTGAAAAAGGCAAAATTATTTTGAAGATGACACAAGTTGCATGAGCTTCTAAATTTAAATCTTTGTAAACTTTCAATTCAACATTTTCTAATTTTACTCCTAGAAAAGTTTTTAACTTGAGACTTCCAACATTATATTACGTGAAACTGGAATATTTCACCAAACAACACTTTTTAACTTGAAGCATGTATCGAAACATTAAAAATTTTTGGTTCCATTTTTTAATCCTTTGAACTTTTATCGCCTAAAAAACCATATTTTATGGTTGAAAATATAATTGAAATCAATACTTGCTTAAATAACCTGTCTTCAACTATAGATTTCTAAACAATTCTAAAATAATAACTTCAACTAATTGTATAAGACACTTCTATGAAAATAAATATATCATTTGAAAACGTATTAGATTTAGAATATTAGGAAGAAAACGTCATACACTTTTTTACAAATTGTGCAGAATTTCTTTCGAAAGTCGTTACAAAGTTTGTTTTGATTATTTGAACTTGCGAAACATATCAGTGTTAGAAATCATTTCGTTTCAATTCAAACTTGAGACATAATTATTAATTGATTAGAACACTGAATATTTCCAAATCAAATAATTCAAATCCAAAACTTCCGGAATTTCTCAATGCTTAATAGGGGCGTTTAGAATTGAACAATTCCAAGCGGTTACGAATTGAAAATTTTCTAAACTGGATCTCTGGAAAAATAGTTTTTCTATCATTTTAATCTCAAATAATAAACAATATTTATAATTGAAAATTTTGAAACTCACCAAAAACACTCATTCGGGAAATGATTCTTGCAATTAAATTTCCCTCTCATAGCTTGGGAACAATTTTCAAGAAGGAAATAAATTCGAGATTATCTAATTTGGAAAAAAATGTACTATAACCTAGCTGTTTCTAATATTCTGAAGCTTACATCGTTGAAATAATTTAAAAGAAAGGAGAACTTGTCACAAATTACTAGATCTGAAGATTATGCACATTTTTTCAAAATTATAAAGAAGAGTTTCTGAGGATTTGTTTAAAAAATAAGCCATGATTAATTGCAACTCAATAATTTTTAAATAACAAGTAAGAAGTGTCCTTAAAAAACATTCAGTTCAAAAAAAATCGTGGAAATATTTATTCTTCGTATCTCTTCCATCTCTCGATTTAGAATTCTGTTTTTACTGTTATAATGTTCAGAATCATACGAAAAGCTGATAATGATCCTGAAATGTCCGCTGATGTTTTTCTCAAACCATGAAGTTGGTTTGCAGAGATTCTTTTTCGTTTATCCTTGTTAATTTTTTTGGAGCCAACTCGAATAATTGTTCATCCAAAGGCCTAAGTATAATTTTAAGGATCGTATACATTATTTAAAACTTTAGAGCGTTCATTATTGGATATCTTTAAAACATCTTAGATTGAAAATATTGATAATTGTTTATCTGATCAAGAATGTGAAAATCAAAGAACAGTACAGTTCTCGACTCAAAGGTTTTATAGTTCAACAATCTGGAAATAAAAAGCTTCCGAATTGAACACTTTGGACTGCTTGCAAATTCAAAATAATCAGAATTGAAAAGTTTCAGATAAAGTATTCGAACATTTCAAACTACAATGACTACAAATCGAGATATTTCTAATTGACAGGATCCTAAATAGAATTTGTTTTCATTGAACGAGATCAGAAGTTAATGATCCAGAAGTTTCTTTGTGATTTAAAAGTTGAAAAAGTTGGGAATTGAACATTTTTAGAAGATGAATGATCCCAAAATAATATGAATTGTATTTTTATCGTTCCTAATTTTTTGCAATAAAGAATAATGGATTTAGCTCAAAAGTCTGAAAAAAACTCTTTTGAATAGAATAAGTTTTATTCCTCCAAATGTATAAAGTGTATTAAATAATAGATTTTGTAGTTGGGAAGGATTTATAGTTTTAGAATATGATAATAAACATTGATATTTTTCCAATCTGATAGTGCTCAAGTATAAATAAAAGTTTGTCAAAAACAAAAACTTTTTGATTGATTTGGGCCTTTTTGAAAACGATCCATATTTAATAATTTAAAATTCAAAGTTTGCAGATGCATATCTTCAATTTTTATAGATAACTTCAAATTAAAGACTTCCAAAATTGAATGATTTTATAACAGATTGAAAGAAATGAGACTTCAAATCAGAAAAATCGAAAACCAATAACGAAAACAAAATCATCACTTTTTTATTTAATTTTTAGGAACTGAAAATTTATAAATAACACGCCTACAAAATAGTATGATTTAAAATTGAATCATTCCCAATTTGAAGTTTGAAAATCAGACAATAAGCATCTGATCTCTTCTAATCTGAAATTGAATAAGTTCGAATAGTAGTCTATCGAGGATAAAAGTTTTAGAATTGATTTTAGAATTATAAAATTTTAAAAATAATTTATTTGAAATTTTTTCCCAAATATTAGACCATTTGAGATTCAAATTGCATTAATAGGACATTCCCAAATTGAACGATTTGGATTAGGATGATTTCTCATTCAAAAACATTAAAAGCTGAATCATTCTAGATTGAAGCTTTCGAAATAGTATAATTTTGAACAGAAAGTTACTCACATTTGATTATTTTGATATAAGCATCGAAACTTTGAACTTGAATATTTTGTGTGACAAGTTCGAATTTTGTGTATTTCCAGGTAGCGAATTGCCTGGGGAACCGGGAAAGATATGGAATTTATTTTAACAGAGAAAAATCTGGAAATGACAAAAATTTACTTGAAGATTCGAGAAATTACTTGAGTTAACTTAGGCAATAAACATTTTACCGGAAAAATACGAAAAATCACTGCTTTCTTTATATAAATTAACAAGAGATCTTATCACTGGAATGGAAGAATGTCACGTTCCTTAAGTCTGATTTTGATAATTTTTCAATATACCGTTTTGCATCTCATGAGGGAAAGAATTTTTCTGCCATTATGTGGAAAACCCTTGCCAAATCTCTTGATCTATGAAATTTTCGAGCCGACTCAAATTTGACAATCAGATTGATGATAGCTGAGACATACAAAAAGAATTTTTTTCCTAACCTTTTCAGAAAAATTTATCTATCACGTTTTATTTGCTTTTGTCTCTTTTTTCTGACTTGATACAGGAAATTCCAGAAAAAAATATAGTTTTCATTCGAGGAGAAGGAGTTACAGTGTAGGAATAAAATATAACATCGAACAGGGGATTGTTTACATGTAACGGGAACTTTAAAAAATTATTTTATTCTAATTTGGCAGAAAGGAATTTGGAAAAAACGCTCTTCCAATTTAAAATTCGTCACAATCTGAGAGTCCCCTCAACCTTATTTTTATTTAAAAAGTACTTTAAGCAGTTTCTAGAATAGAAGCAGTATTTGATTGTTTGATTGATTCAATGTGTCCCTTGAGGGTTAACATTTTCCTCGAACCTCTCCACTATCCCTTTCACGTACCCTACCACTACCTTAGTAGAAAGTGAGAGAGGACTGCAGCTTAAGGTGGGTTCCGAACCACCAAGAACCCCAGCCAAAGCGCATGCCTCAGCCCCCACGACCATTTGGCCACTCTTAGAAGCAGTATTCCTGAATTATGATAGGAAACATGTTTTCATGTTTCATTGCTAATTTATCATTTACTATTGGAAATCTCAACTGCTTGCTTAAAAGTTAAACACTTTTGTTCAAAATTATATATTTTTTTAGAGGTGCATTATTTTATTCCAAGATTCAACTCTATTTGGAACTATGACTACTGTGTTAAAAATGAATTTACCTTTCTTCGGCAAAAGTTCAAGCATTTACTAAAACATTCATTCTTGAATATAATACATCTATGACAGCTGGACATTTATCATTTTACCTCAAAATTCACTAGTTTCACTAGAAATAAATTCCTCTGACTGAAAACATAACTGTTTCATTTTCAGTGAAAAATCAATCTTTTCCAGTTCGAAATTCCACAGTACTTTAGATGATTCAATTGAATTATAAATCAAATTATCTTGTTGATAATTCACATATTCTGTCAAAGAATTTATTTTTGGTTAGAAAATTGAATTTTTCTTCGAAAGTTAATTTCCATGTTTAGAAATTTTTCTTTATGGTTCACGATTGAAGTAACACTGGTTAATATTTTTTACTTTTGTGAGTCGAAAATTCATCAATAAAAAAACCCATATATTTAGTTTAAAATCAATTTTTTTTGGCCAGGGATGTAACCAATCCGTTTTTGGTTGGAAACTATTTTTTTTATAGTTCGAAATTCCGCCATTTTATTAAAAATTGTATTTTCTGATTGAAAATGGATTTCTGGCCATAATTTCAACATTTTTAGTTACAGGTTCATCATTAAAGTTGGAAATTCTTCTTTCTGATTTGAAATTAGACTACTATGGATGAAAATTCATAATTTCATTTGAAAATGCATCATTTTGTTAAAAAATGTAACAATTTGTTTGAAATTTGTTTTTTTTTTTGTCTTTTAGAAGTTAGTTTTTCTGTTATATGTGATTTTTCTCAACTGAAAATTGACCTTATTCCAAACTATATTTGGTTTGAATCTGGGTTTTCAACACGAAATATCACTGTTCTTTTTTTAGTTGAAAATAGTTATTTTTCCAGTTCAAAATCCAACTATTTCGTTGAAACATTATGTTTTTTGGTAGGAAATTAATCTTCCGATATGGAAATTATTCATCTTGTTCGAATATCCATTTTTATTGTTTCCTTCCTATCATAAATTTGAAGTGCAATGTTTCTTTCGCGCCGTAGAGCGCATTTAATATTGCTAGTTTAAAGAATGATCTAGCGCCAAAACTTAGGTCCTCTTCTTGTTTGTTATCTAAACTTATGAAGAAGTTTCACAAACAATCCTTCCAATTATGTTTTCCCATCAAATTTCGGAATATCAAAAAGTAGATCTCATGGAGTTCCATGCTTAGAATATAAAATCCATCATGAATTTATGTCCCAAACTTCAAAGGAATGGAATTCAAAAATAACATCTATATTTCCCGTTTTGTAAACATGTCTCTCAAATTTTGTGCAAATGTTTGCACAGTATTTCCATTGATCTTTTTTCATTTTTATTGAAAGCCGTTGAATTGAAATTCGCTTGTAGTCGAGAGTACGCTTAAAAAGGTATATAGAGGCTGAATAACCTAGTGATTTTTTATACACGATTCTGTCAGAACTCGCATATACGAAATCTGCTTGAGTTACGACTGGACTCGAAATTCATTTGGAATTCAAGCCGGAGGGTGGCGAGGTTGGTGGGGTTGGTGGCCTCCGGGGATTTCAGGGACACCTTAATAAACGCCCTCCTTGTTTTCTCGTCACCAGCCACCCTCCCTCGGTTTTGCAGAAGCTCTGTTTGTTCTTCGTGTTTCATGTTGGCAGGTACGGAATAAGAGGGATGAAATAAGCACCTTCAGGAACGAAAACAGAAAAATTATCAGCGTCTGGGGAGAGGCCTGTGATTAACACGTGTAATTGAGTACAGAACCTTGATATATACTATAATAATATAAATAATGTAATCTAGAATTTGATGTATGTCAGTCGGATAAAGAGAAATAGTAAGAACACTTATAAAATTCTACATACAAAAAAAAATTGATTTTGAAGGATGCTGAAAAACAAAAAAAACAATAAATAGAGATCTACCAATGACCTACCATCTTGCACATTCTACCTCCGACTCATTGCATTTTACTTCTTATCATTGGCCTCTGGGATTTGAACACTGAGCTCTTATCATTGCAACCTATTCCCTAATGTATGAGCTCTGCCTTTTTACTTTTTGTTTGGGACTCTGAGAACTTTAAGATTCCATTCGATGAATCAACACTAGGGTGGTCCAAGAGTGCAGTAGACAAAAATTTTTTCGAATTTTTATGTGGAGTGCCCGGAAATTTGTTCGCATTCACAAAAAAAATAAATGTATTGATTTAAAAAACTAATATTTAGAGGTAAATTTCATTTTAATGTAATTTTAATAATTTTAATAGAATTCTTTAATAGAATTCAGTAATTTTAACAGAATTCTTACTATTAGGTAAATCAAGTTCTATATTCACCATTTCTCTTTACGATAAGTCACAGAATGCGAATAAAATATTACTTTTCAAATATCACCCCCATAATTCTGTTCTATATGGTCCCGGAAAACCCCCATAAGTGAGAAAATGGGTTTCTCGAGTTTTTGGCGCTAATCATGATTTTTTTGCGGCTTTTCTACCGCAAACTGTTTCAATTACATGAAGTACTACTTTATATTGATAATTAAATGTTTATTTGAATTTTTTGAAGAATTTATCATAGTTTTTATCAACTTCCTCTTAGAAAAGGGTTAGAAAGTCCAGGTTTTTCTTTAATTTCTCAACCTATTTTCAACGTTTCAGTTGAAGCGAGGTAATAATCAATTAAAGTTGCAAAAAAAATTTTTTTACTAATTCGTTATCAACTAAAATAATATTCTCTTAGAATATTGCTACAAAGTTGCACTTTTTTCTTTTAATTTTCAACTTTTTGTCCACTTTTGACATGAAGTTAGTAATTATTTTATTTAATTTAGCAGAAATAATTGTTTGAATAAATTGGTAATGTTTATAACTATCTTCTTTGAGATTAATACCACATAGTTGCGGTTTTTTCCGGCAATTTTTAACTCTTTATCACTTTTCAATTAGATTATATTATTGATTATTTCATGTTAAAACAATGATTTTTCAAACAATTCATCATCATTGATAATAATATTTTCTTGGCTTGATGATAGAAACTTGGTTTTTTTTTCTAACATTGTCAACTTTTTGCCCAATTTTCATTCGAAGTGAGGTAATATTTGATTAAATTTAACAAAATGATTGCTCAAACAAATTATTATTGTTAATGCCTATCTTTCTTCTCTTTGCTTTGCTTTATCTTTTTAGTCGTGAACAAATAATAAATAAACATTGAAGAGAATCGCATTTTAAATATTATTATATTGTTTTAAATAAATTATTTTTGTTCTTTTCCCAATGTTTAAAAAAAATTAATGAAAACAAAGAAGCTGAATTCATTCAGTGAAATTTGAATTTCGACTTTTTTACAGAAATTATGGATCTTCAAGGCAAAAATTGAATTCTTAAGAAAGGAGTTCAACCTTCAACCAAAGAGTTGAATTTTCGAATAATTGTTTAAATAAGCATGATTGTAACTCCCATTAATTATTGCCTCACTAAGTGAAAAGTGTTCAAAAGCTTCAGAGTTTAGAAAAAACCGCAATTTTTTATCACTAGTCTAAGAGGAGGAAGCCACAAACAATAATAGTTTGTTTAAATAATGATTTTTTGTAAATTAAATTAAACATAGATCACTTCAAGTGGAAATTGGGCAAAAAGTTAAAACTTTCAGAAAAAAACCACAAGTATCTATCATTAGTAAAAAAAAATATTATTAGCAATAATAATAAATTGTTTAAACCATTATTTTTGCTAAATTAAATTTGATAATCACTTACTTTAAGTGAAAAGGGGACGAAAATTTGAAAATTTCAGAAAAAACCGTAACTTTGTAGCATTATTCCAACAGAATATTGTTATAATTATTAAAAAATTGTTCAATCAATAATTTTTGTTAATTTTAATTGATTATTACCTCGCTCTAACTGCAACGTCAAAAACAAATTGAAAAATTCATAGAAAACCTTGACTTTCTAACCCTTTTCTAAGCAAAAGTTTCAAAAAACAATAATAAATTGTTTAAACAATTCAAACAAACATCTAATTATCAGTAAAAAGTAGTTTTTTTCGTGTATTTGAAACAAGCTGCGTTAAAAAAACCGCGAAAAAATTATAATTAGCGCCCAAATTTCGAAAAACCCATTTTTTCACTTATGGGGGTTTTTTGAGATCCTATAAAACAGACTTATGGGGATGATATTTGGAAATGTAAGGGTTCTAGTACATATCATCTATTCGATTGTATTTGGAACGCATTGAAGTTGTAAGCTGCGGATGCATTTTGTTTGTTTGGCAATACACTTTTGTAAAAGAAAAAAGAACAGATTGAATCGAACTAACAAAGAGTGAACATTTTACATGGAACGTATCTAAATTCTAAGCCTTACAAAAAGTTATTTTTTTCGCATTCTATTTCTAATTGTAAAGAGAAATGATGAATTTGGAACTCGATTCACCTAATATTGAGAATTCTGAATAAAATTAACAAATCGTCCTTTTTCTTATGGGAAATACGTGTTGAACTTCATTGGGCTTGCGCCACCTCTGAATATTATTAATGAAAAAAAAAAATTCATTTCTGTTTTTGTGGATTCCAACGTCATCTAGTACTTTCTCGCACCGTTGACCTCTGATCTTTCAGCTACCTCCCCGAACCATTGATATCACAAAAACAAAAAAAAAATAGAAAACTTTTATCCCTAGCAACCAACGTTCAATCCTTTAACACTTTGTAATTTTTTCCGTCTCCCTTTAATTTTCTTCTATAAGCCAGAAAAAATTATCACATTCCCATGCATATGAGAAAAAAACATCGTGAGCCGTCGTGGGACGCTTGACAGAAGTGATGACTTTCAATTCATGCACATATACGAACTACGATCTTCAAGAAGAGCGCATGCAGCTATACACTGCTATATACCGCTCTACTGTTAGAGTCTCAGTGTGAGTGCGAGGAGCAAAGGATGAAGAAAAACAGAACATACGAAAGAGAGCGAATGACAAACAGCGAGAGAGAGAGAGAGAGAGAGAGAGAGAGAGAGAGAGAGAGAGAGAGTGATCGGGGGGGGGGGGTCTACCCTAGGTATCCTTGTCCTGCACTTTACCTGATGACTTATGTTAGTGTTAAGTTCTGTGAGTTCAGAATGTGCAATGAAAAGTTATCGCTCAAAAGGCATGAATTTGCTTTTTTTAACTGATTTTTGAATGGATGAAATTTCGAGAGAGGATCTTTAGGATTTTTACATTCTCATAATAATAAGAAGGTATTGGTTTTATGTGAAAATTGACTCTCGCGGAATTTATGAAATCTCAACGTTTTGAGACCTCCTGATTCCGAAAAAGTAGTTTTTACGTTGGTGTCTGTCTGTTCTCGCCGTTGTTGTCGTCGTCGTCGTCATCGTCTATATACTCGATAACTTTCGAAAGAATGATCATATTGGATTATACTTTGGCACACTTTCTCAAAACCGGAAAAGAAAGGACGATATCGTTGACCAGCTATTTTGGATGAAAAATAAAAGAGGGGGAACATTTTAAACTTTTTTTTGGACTTTTTTTCCAAGATTCAGAAACCGTAAGTACAATTTCTTGTAGTAGGTGAGAAATGAAACAATTTATCCATCTGATTTTTTTTGATAAAGAGAAAATTGTCAAAGTTATGGTATTTCCAAAATTCATAAATATAAAAGAAAACGGGAATTTTTAGCCAAATAAAGCAAGATTGAAAAGAATATCAGAGAGAAAAAATGTTTTTCATTGAGAGCCTTACAAGATCATGAATACGACTTTTTGAGTTTTCTCAAAAAATCGAAAATTTCCATTCTGATCGCATAAAAAATAATGAAAAATAATCTGTGAACTCGATAACTTCCGAAAGAGTGATCATATTCAATTGTGATTTGGCACCCCTTTTCAAGGATCAAAAATACAAGTCGAGTTCGTTAACCAGCTATTTTGGATGAAAAATCAAAGAGGGGGAGCATTTCGAAAAGTTTTTTGGACTTTTTTCCAAGACTCAAAAACCTTAAGTACAGCTTCTTGTAGTAGGTAAGAAATGAAACGATGTATGCTTATAATTTTTCTTTTATAGAGACAAAATTGTCAGAGTTATGGTATTTTCAAAAATAAAAAATATAACAGAAAATAAGAATTTTGAGCCAAATGACGCAAGATTGAAAAGAAAGTCAGAGATGAAAATCATTTCTTTTTGGTAACCCTACAAGATCGTGAATACAATTTTTTGAATTTTCTCAAAAAATTGAAAATTCCAATTTCGATCGCACAAAAAATAATGAAAAAAAATCGGTGAATTCGATAACTTTCGAAAAAATGATCATATTTAATCGTGCTTTGGCACCCATTTTGGAGGATCAAAAAGACAAGTAGTACATTTTCTTGTGACAGGTTAAAAGTAAAACAATCGACCCTCATAATTTTTTTTGATGAAAACAAAATTGTCAGTGTTGTGGCATTTTCAAAGTTCAAAATTAAAAACGAAAATAAGAATTTTTATCCAAACAACGCAAGATATGAAAAAAAGTTTGAAGAAAAAAATTCTTCTTTTTGGGAGCCCTCCAGGGTGATCTTTACAACTTTTCGAGTTTTCTAAAAAAATCGGAAATCCAAATTTTGGTCACACAAAAAATGGTGAAGAATATCAAGGTTCATTTTTTGGTCAAACTATGCAAGGTACGGGAAAATATAAATTAACCGAAATTGTGCACCGAGAAAAAATTTAAAAATTTGGTAAAAATAACTTTATTATGGAACAAGTAGTTTTTGCTCGTATCATGAAAAAGCATATAAAAAATTTACAAAATGGACTTTTGGACAATGGACACAAGCTAAGGAAAAATCAAATAGACGCAAATTCTTTACCAGTAAAACACCTTTGAACGTGTTATAAACTTCTTTAACAGGATGTGTAGTTTTCCTTTCAATCAGGAAAAATTACAATAAAAATGAAATAATAAAATTTCTGAGAAAATGAGTAAGACTAACACACGGAATATTGATAGAGAAAAGTTGTTCACCCGAAAAATATCTCTACATTTGTTTTAATATTTCCCATTGAATGCGTAGTTTTTGTTTCAATCGTAGGAAGTAACATTAAAAATTATAAAATTGAATCTCTAGAAAAACTACAAAACTTTTTAAAAAAAATTAAGCAACAAAACTTCTCTACCGTTTTGGACAAACTTTGATCGAGTGCGCAGCACGAAACACGCGATGAGAATGTATTCGTTAAAGCCGGAGAAGTTTTAACAAAACAGAACTCACACTTATCAAATTAAAGTAGTCGAAATTTCGTTTTTGAGTTTTACAAGCTTTTTAAACAACTGTAGGGAGGTACAAAAGCCGAGCGCGTAGCGCGAGGTAAATTCACAAACGAGCGCAGAGCGCGAGGTGAGATTACCTTCGAGCGCGAGATTCGAAAGACGTGCGCCCTACACGTGCTCAAAGTTGCGTGCGAAGCGAGCCGTGTGCGGAGCGCACGGTAAGAATGTGCCCGCGCGGCGGGCACATTTTTTTGTTTTATCATAACCACTAGATGGCATACTTTCGTAAGAGATGTATATTATTCTACAGAACACTGTTTAGAGGGCATCTTTCTTCTTACCGACCCTCGGAGGTGAAGGCTGACCCAAACAAGGGCTTTTGGTACAATCAAGCTGTGTCGGGACATTTTATGATGAGGAGAGGTTGATAAAGTAGGATGATAACCATATTGAAAGTTATTGGCAATCTTGTTGCTCGGGTCTGAAGGAGTACTTGAAAAAAGGGGTCAAGTCTAATCCACCAGCGATCGCCAATAGAGCATGTATACTTCATGTTTCATACTATGGACTGCATTTGATCGCCCCTTCAGATATTGGAATCCACCATCAACATGCTGAAAAAAAATGATCAAAATCGGATTCAAATTAGGAATCTAAAAACAATATTTTGTCCTTTTAATATCTTTTTATTCTGTAGTTGTAACTTCCTTACAATCAAGGATAAAGTAAATATATATTAATGGAAGAAAGAGATTCATGAAAGGATATATGTTGGGATATAATAACAGGATTTCGATATGAGCATCGGTGGAAAGAATACACCCCTTCCATTCTGAACTCGCATTCTCACTTATACTTTCGTCTCTTTTAGACGAGTTGCCTCGTATACAACAGAAATTTCTTGGCAGGGACTCAACTCACGTCGCGGTTGCTTCGCTCGACCACAATTATTTGCAGCTTAGAAAAGCGCGAGGGAAAATCCCTGAAATCTGAGAGATATTTCTCCGTGACCACTGCTAGGGGATGGAGTGACGTGCAACTTTCAGGATTATCGTTTTTTTCACCTCTGACTCTCCTATCTTTCTATTTTTCTTTACTGATAATCCAGCCTTTGTTTGTATTCTCTCCTTGATAAGAGCACGACAATTCAAACATGGAGTGCATCTGGAACGATTAGAATATAACATTCTATTATTAGACGATGGAAATACTTGAGTGTTAATCTGATATCCTTATTAGAATAAACAATAATAATTGAAGAAGAGTGTGTATGCAAGAGAACATTCGCATCTCAATCTATAATTACATAACTACTAACGGAGAATATTTTCCCTCTCCAGGAAATAAACGAATTTCGTTCTCTTTTTTCTCTCACTTTTGCTCGCTTTCATTATTTTATTTACCAATTCATAACCAATAAAGTGTAATCATGACGTATATGTTATATTGTAACATGAATCATCGACCACTGATTTTGCACATATGTAATACAAAAACTTTTTCTGCACCATTTCGTCTTTATTCTCACGGTAAGAATTTATCTACAGTCCACATGTTATAATAATTATGATAATCTATTTTATTATGTTTAATAATTTTCCGACAAGAGAAAACTTTGATTTATTCCTTATCCATTTCTCAGTGATCTCAACTAGAGTTTCTCTTGGGAGAGTTGGGACACGTATACCCCCACCACTCGACTAAGGCGAACCGAAATGATGATGATGATTTAGTGCGCAACAAATGCGCATGCGTTGGCTTGATACTGATTCTACAGTCGTGTATATACAGCCATGATCAGGTATTGTGTGAATCCATAGATAGTAGTGAAGTGGCTGGTTTGTCATCTGAAACATATAAAACGAACTGCCCAATGGGCAGACCGTCGCTTTCCGACGCCATGTCGGCAT
>WSXT02190189.1:0-19931 GCA_011762715.2 Neuroterus valhalla
ATTTTCGAAACTTTTTGGCTTACGTTAGGGAACATCCCCCACCACGAGAGCCCCCGGACCTGTGTATACGACCGTGGTTGTAAGTAATTTTTTTCGACTGAAAATTGCTTTCATTCCAAATGAAAATTCCATAGTTGTAGTTAAAAATTAATTTGTTTGTTTAAATTCAAAATTTGAGTATTAAAATTTTGGTTGGCAATGATTGATCTTTTTTGCTAAAAATTAATTCATCTGTTCGAAAATTCAACTCTTTCAGTTGATGATTCTCTGTTTTATTTAAAAACTCTTATGTTTGGTATGAAATTGGGTTTTCAAACCCAAAATGTTACTGTTACATTTTCGGTTAAAAACAATTATTTTTCAGTTCAAAATTCAATCATTTTGTTAGAAAATTGTATTCTTTGGCAGAAAATTATTCTTTCTTCTCGACTATAAATCTCCTTGCTTGAATATTCACCTTCATCGTTAAAAATTGAAGTGCTCTAGTTGAATATTCTTCATTTTAGTTGAAAATTCATCTTCTTAGTTTGCAATTTAAACTGTTCATAATTATGTTGGGAAATTCATCACTTTGGTTAAAAAATGAACTATTGTGTTTTAAATCCATTTTCTTTATCGGAAATTGATTCTTTCAATTGTAAGTTTAACTGTTCCAACTTTTGTAAAAAAAATTATATTTTTTCTTCGGAAATTGGAGTATTTTTTCAAAATTAATTTATTTTGCAATGCTACATCCCTTTTGTTAAAGAATGTTTAGAATGAAGGTCATGAATTGAAATGAATTTTTGCGTTTTGCAACAAATATGAATATGTTACTTTTAGTTGACCGGGAAAATTGAAAAACTTGACCGGGAAATGACCGGGAATTCGAAATCGACCGTCAAATCGCCACCCTGGATATCTACATTGTTAATTTATTCAAAGAATCTAAAAAACCTGCAAAATTATTGAGGAAGCCTCTTTATCAAAAAAGAACAGTTTGTAAAATACAAAAAATGGTCCTATTTTAGGAAAAAAGGCCTGGATAAAAATCGCTTAGTAGTGATGAAAATTTTTCAAATCTACAAATTACGTGAATATTCGGTTTGTTTGTTAAAAAATCTTTTTTTTTTGTTAGAAATAAATAAGTTCTGGCGCAGCTTTATCGTTTGATTTTAAAATGTATTTGTTTGTTAAAAAATTCAACTATTTAGCAGAAAGTTGGTGTTTATTAGTTATAAATTTCTTGTATGCTACAGATATATTTATTCCATCTTTGGTTGAAGATTTCTTTATATTTCAGTAGAGAATTCAACTAATCAGTTGGAAATTGATATATTTTGTTGAGAATGCATCTTCTCTGTTTGAAATTTTTGGTTAGAAATTTATATTTTTGAGTTGACAATTAAACTTTTAGGATAAAATTCGATCATTCTGTTGAAAATTCAACTAGTATTTTAGAGTGTCTTTCTTCAGTACATAATTAAAAAGTCAAGTGTTCTGTAGAAATTCCATCTTTTGATTCAAGAAGTTAACTTTTCTTATGATTTTTCTTTTTTATTGACTTTCACACTTTTGTTGGTTGAAAATTCAACTTGTTTGTTAGAAAACATTTTTTTTTTCGATTAAAAAATTTATCTTTTCGAAGTTCAAAATCAAACTATTCTGTTCAAATCTCATGTTTCTTCTTGATAATGCGTCTTCTATTGTCAAAAATTATTCTTCTTGGTTAAAGTTGTAGGTATTTTATTGTAAATGAATCTTTTTCGTAGAAATTAATCATCTTGGTTGATCATTAATGTTTGCGGTTTGAAAATACAACTATTTTGTAGAAAATTTGTCTTCCTGGCTTGGAAATTGAACATTTTGAATGGGATTTTTTTCTTTGTCGATCGGGAACCTTTTTTTAGTGGAAAATTCAACTCTTTGTTAGAGCATTATTCTGTTTGGTTTGAAAATTCATAGCTTTGTGTAGAACTTCAATTCTTGTTAAAAATGTAACTGTTCGGTTGAAAACTGATCTGTTTTGGTTGAGGCTTCAACTATTTCTTCGAAATTTTATGTATTTCGTTGATGATTCGTCTCTTGTGTCGAAAATTAAACTTCTTGGTAGAAAATGGTTCTTGGTTGAGAATTTTTCTCTTTTCTGACTAAATAATCTCTCATGATTGAAAATTTAACTTTTTCGTTCAAAATTCCTCTTTTTTGTTTGGAAATCCATCTCTATGTGTAGAATTTCGATTTCTTTTTTTTGCAAAAATGTTACTTTCCAATAGAAAATTAATCTTCTTTTGGTATGTGTTTCGTTGGAAATGTTTTACGGTTAAAAATGTATTTTTTTCGCAACCAAAAATATAATTCTTCCATTTTCGGTTGAATATCAATCTGCTTTGGTTGAGCATTCAATTATTCCGTTGAAAATTCGTATTTTTATTCGGAAATTATTTGCTCTGATTGGAAAGTCATTTTTTAAATTGAAAATTTCTTATTGTGATAAAAATCCATCTTTTTCGTCGAATATTGAGTTTGCGTGAACTTCTATCATTTGAAATTAATTTTGCAGATTCTGGCAGAAGAAGCTCATCCAGTCGAAAACCTTGACAACTCAGCAGCCAAGGATATTCTTAACAAAGCTCAGCAGCAACTCTCGTCAGCTTCGTCCGAAAAAGACAAAGCAGAGGCAGCCATTGCCGTAGAAGTTGCTGAAGCCCTGGTTGCAGCCTCAGCTTAAACATATTCCTCTCCTAATCACGAAGTCACCCTACTTTAGTCATCTATACAAAAGTGAAGATCCAATCTTGTTATGCGAAGTTCAATTAAAATAAAGATTTGAAGCCCGATTTTGAGTTTTTAATTCTCGTTTTAGATTTAGAAATAGTAAAAGTGCGTTCTCAGCGCATTCAACGTGGAACAATTTTGATTTTTAATTCCTCATTTCAATTGAAAAATTCGAAAATTGAATATCATTAAACTGCAGAAATGTAAACTATAATAAATTAATATAAACAGTTTAAAGATTTCTAGTTGAAATATATATCCGCGTTATTATTATCTTTGTTCTTACAAAAATGTTGAAAATAAAACATTATCCTCTTCTATTTTAGTACAAAATCACCCCCTTCCCTCACACTTCTTTTACTCAAGTAGAATTCAAAAAAATACAATTCAGAAAAAAAATACCTAATCAAAATTTTGACTCCCGACCCTATAAAAATCCAAAAAATGAAAAATTTTCCACTTTCAAATCAGAAAAAAAAATTAAAATAAGAAATCATTCAATCAAACTCAATAAAATATTTTTTTTTAAAGATAACAACCAAAATTTAGTCCCTTCCAACTCAATGAAAATTATGCTTACGAAGAAGAGAAAAAATTCAGAAAAAATTGAAAACTAAAAGTGCCTCTCTTACGACTCAAAAATTTTGAACATAAATCCGGAAATAATGACCTGAATTTCAGCTCAATAAAAAATTATTCTTTGAAAACTAAAATTTTCCCCTCCCTTACTTCATGCAAATCTTGAGTATATAAAATGACCTCATGCCATTAAAAAAAATTGGAAACTGTAAACTTCCTTGATCCCAACGCAATAGAAATGTAATAATAAAAAAAGTTTTCATTTCAAACTTATCAAGTCCATAGAGTATCAAGTCCCGTGTATAAAGTGGCGGCTGTCAACGCTTTTTAATTAAACAGTTTCAAATTAGATAAGATTGAACGTAAGAATTTCAAACTCTTATAATAAATATATATGAACAGTTCAATGATTCCTGATCGAAAAAAATAAATCCGCGTTATCATTCTCTATTCTTTCAACTCGTATCATTCAACATCTTGAAAATAGAATATTTCCCTGTTCTGTTTCAGTACAAAATTTAGAACCAAGCTCCTTTCTCCACTTCTTGAACTCAAGTAAAATTCAAAAAGATTTAGAAAAAAAAACCGCAATTTTACCCTTAAACTCAACAAAAATACAATTAGAAAAAGGAAATAACCAGAATTCTGTCCCTTGCAACTCAATAAAAATGATGAAAGCGAAAAAAGGCCTGTTCCAGTTCAGATAAAATTAAAAACAAAATCGCCTCTCTTACAACTTAATGAAAATGTCGAAGACAGATATTTTCCTCTCCGAATTTAGAAAAGAATAACCCAAATTTCCATTCTTCCAACTGGATGAAAGATCATTCTTTTTTAAACGCATAAAATACTGAAAACTGACATTTCCTCCTTCCCTACACCATGTGAATCCTAGAAAAATGAAATTCTCCTTTGTCAATTCAACGAAAATTGAATACCAAAATTTTATCGTTTCAAACTCAATTAGAATATTCAAAACAAAAAGTTTCCTTTTTGATTCCGAAAAAATTTAGTGAGAACAATCTTACCTTTTTTCTAATTTATAATTTCGCAATTCCGACATTCTTTCATATATGAATCCTTCAGAGTTAAATTATTTTGCTATGAATTCATTAAAACCTAATAATTGGGTAATTGTTATTCATGCATATGAATTCAGTGTTTCGTTTTACAAATTAAAAACTTTTTGAATGAAAATCGCTCATCTTAACTGAAACATTTCATTATTATTTGGTACTGATGAGGAGTGCTTTTATTTAGGTGAAAATTCATGCCACGTATTTTTCCAGATGACGGAGAATCTTCAATAAAATTCCGAACTATTCTAGAAAATCAACGAATATTCAGAGAAATTTCGATGATTCCAGATTCTTAAAAAATATTGTAAAATATTCTACAAAACTAAAGAACATCCATTCAAGAACTAACAAAGAATCATAGAAATGTACATTTTTCAAGAATTGAAATTAATATTATTCGATTTGAACCTTTAAAATGGTGGACTAGTAAGGATAAGATTCGTAATATTGTGAGTTTAAAACTGTTTAACTATTAAAACTATCAAAGGAAAATGTTACCATTTTAAAATTTATGGATTTCAAGCACTGCAATTTTCAAAGTTCAAATTAAATAAAAATGAAAAAACCAGTAAAAAATGGAGAGATGTGGTTTGTTATCGCATATACTCTTCAATGTGATCAAATCAGATTGCTGATTTCGCAACTCCTTCAACTTAATACATAATCCATTTTTTTCGTTGATAGCCAAATAATGAACGTAAATGTTTATGTTGTAAAGCGTATTTATTGGTGACTGGTTAAAAGGCAAAATTTTTTCAAACCTACCTATTGTTAGGTACATCGAAGTTATCCAATTATTCAACAATAAGCGCAAAATATCTACCGAAAAATTCACACTGAATAAAATACCTGACACTTCAGTTCCACAACAAATTTAACAATTAAAATTTTCATAACAGTATCAAACAACGTTTATAACGATTTCATGACAGAGTAAATTTTTAATTGTAGACTTAGATTTCCCTACTTTCACTTTTTATCGACTCTTGCGACTTTTGAACAATTAACCTTTGGCTATTTATCACGGAAGGGTTTCGAGGATCACTATCGTGATTTTTTGTACATTATAGATTCGTTTAGGTAAAACTTTTTAAAAATGAACTGTTAGTTCAATTTTGAATTGAAATTTAAATACATAAGTAAATAACCAACGAAGAAAAAAAATTATTCCAAAATGACAGTTTTAAATTGTTCTACCCTTAATCTAAAAACAGGTACAGTAAATATCGTGTACCAAAGCTCTCTTTAACAATAAAAAGCTTATATCAGCAGTGAATATAGTATTTACAAAAAGTCCCAAAGTCTCCATGGCACGTGTTTTTTTTCTAAAAGAAGATACATTTTTTTAATAATTTAACAAATAGGGATATAATTCATTTTAAACGGATATCAGGGCAAACTTGGGGCTGCCACAGCCTATTTAAACCTAGAAAATGGCTAAACTTGAATGAAAGTGACTGATTCAGAAGAATTTGATGAATTTTATAGAAATTTCAGATAAATTTAAACGAATGAGAGATGAGTGCATGAGAATTTAGTGTAAATTCAAAATAATCCAAGTAACATTAAAAAAAATTCAGGGTGAATGAGAACATGAAAAATATTCTATTCATTCCAGTCAAATTGGAGTGACTTGGAGAAAGGAAAAAGATTTGTTTGCGGTGATTCAAAAATATTTTATGAACAATAGCAGTGAATACGATTGAATTTTCTGATTCACTTCATTGTTTCATGAACAACTTTCTAATACTCAAATTAATGTTCTTCAACAAAATAAGACATAAGGACAAAACATGCTCTTTCTATTTAAGAAAAAAATAATTTACTCAGATATGATTCAGATTATTAAAATTTTGACGTTTGTTTTAAAGAAAAAAAATCCTTAAACATCAGTATTTTTCAAATTTAATTTGTTATTCCACAATTCTAATTTCGCAACATTTTTATTCTAGACTTTGTATAAATAGAACAAAAATTCTCTATTCTTTCTTTTTCAATCTCTGACTTTTCACGCAAAATTTGTAAACAATGTAATTGTTGGTTTTTTTGTGAAAGTACAATTTTTATATTCTCGAACAAGTTGAAATAATTTTGAATTATTCACAGCTTTTTGGCTGAAAGAACAGTAAACATTAACAAAATCTGTAAAGCAAATTTGAATACTTGAATCACTTGAAATAATCGAAGTATTACTTCTCTATTGAATATCTGACTGAGGAACTATTTAATTCAATTCGAAAAATTCCATGAAACATAGAAAATATTTCAACTTATACCTATCGTCAACTTTTCAAATTACTTAGGCATTTAAATTTTCTTTTCGATTGCTCATTACTTGAGAAATAATGTTTAATATGAACCGTCATAATACCAGAAAATGTTGAAATATTCGATATTAATACGAAATAAATAGGTTGTCTACCAGACGAATGATTTTTAATTCTTTGCATTTTTCTTTTCTTTCACGGTCATTTCTTATTTTTTCCCGGTCATGTCAAAAGAGTTAAGAAGATTTGAATGATTTCAAGCGATTTTTTGAGATTTGTAAAGATTCCTTGAAATTTTTGAATACTTCAAAAATTTATCAAATGAAACAAGGAATTCCGGAACCGAATTATATGTTATTCTGAGTAGAGACATTAGACAATTTTTTTTGTCATAAGAATTACCATTCGGATCTGGAACAGAAAATTTTGCAAAACAATGAAAATTTGGAAGTGCGACAATCTAATTTTTTACGGAAATTTGAAATTTCTCTGTTCCAACCAAAATTATATTTATTTGCAACGTTTTCTATTATGATTCATAAATATAGTAACTCCCTTTTTCTGAAATTCGAAAGAGGGAAATTTCATATTTTAGCAAATTTTTATTGGAAAAGTAAGAAGAGTTTTAATTCTAAAACTTCTGATTCGGAACAAGAAATTTTCGATATCTGACAAATTCTCTAGAGTAAGTTGGATTCATTCTGTAGATTTCCTTTTTTAAATAAGAATACAAATTACTTCTCCAAATTCCACGTTCTATGCCAAAATTATCTGTTCCTTGACAAAATTACAATTCTTTATGAAATTTTCTAATCTAAAGGTAAAATTACAATTTCTTATGGACATTTGTTTCATGTTTAATTAATCTAGTCCCCGTCAAAAAGTTTAGTTTGGTCTCAACAAAATTTACAAATGAAAAATATATATCTCATCTTCGCACATTGTCGATAAAGCTTAAAATAACAAATGATAGCGAATTTTTTGTTATTTTGGGGCGGAATTAATTTTTCAATGGAAAAAAAAGTTTCTTGAAATTACTATTTAGAACTATAATCACCCTCCAAAAACGATGCGATTATGAAAAAATCCATATGCATCATTAATTGTTATTAAACTTGAAAATAAAACAAGAATTACGTTTTTCTCTTATTATACGACATTCTTTTTTATTCGTAACAATTTTTGAATTGATGAAAAGGATTCTGAATTTAATTCGAATAAATAATATGAAATCATAACTTTTTACTATAGGAGACTACTTTTTGTTGACTTCAAACCCGAAAAGATGAATTTTGAAAAAAGTGCAATTTTTGAACAAGAAAAAAAAATTTTACATCGAAAAAGATAAGAAATGATCATTGTCTACCAAAGAAGATTAATTTTCAACAGAATAGTTGAAGTTTAAGGGGGAAAAAATCCATTTCCAAATAAATAATAGCTCTTTCATCCAAAAAGTCGAACTTTCCAGCGAAAAGAAAACAAATTTCTAACAAAACAGTTGAATTTCTACTCTAAAAAGATGAATTATCAACCACAAGGTCAAAGTTTTAAACAAAAAAGGGCAAACTCCAACTAAAAACAGTTTCATTCTCAAGAGAAAAACAACATTAATTTAAAAAAAAAAAGATTACTTTTCTCCCATAAGAGAACAATTTTCAACCCAAGGAGACGAATTCTCAACAAAATAGTACTTGAAAATTGGTCTATAAGGGTTCTTAATTAATCTTTTATGGTAGTTAAGTCACCTTTGGTTCAACTTTTTGTTCAAAATTCAACTGTTCTGTTGCAAAATGAAAATTCATCTTTTCTGCTTGAAAACGATCTTTCTAACTGAATATCAGGATTATTAATCATCCATTCGGATATAATGACAATTTACGATGCATAACAATTTGTTTAACACTGTAGCTTTGAGAAGATAATAGTTGGTGCATGTTTCATTTTTTAAAACCTTTTCCGTCAATTAAAGAATTGTAATTGGTAAGAAAAACGTTATTTAATCAAGTAAAAACATCATTTTTATCCTTTTTTCCAAGTTTAAAAACAACTTACGATTTTTATGGATCAATTATTGCTGCATAGTTTTCGGAAAATAATCATAGTTATAAATACTAATTTTAAAAGCCTTTCTCATCTATAAAAAAATTGATTTTATTCCAAAATAACGGAAAATTCGCTATTTTTCGTTATTCCAGCTTTATTGTCGACGCGCGAATATAACTTATTTCTTCTTCGACTCCTTTTTTTTGAGAGATCTCCGTACTCAACTGCAACTTTTGGAACCCTTTCGAGACAGAAAATGAAATAATATATTCTTTTGCTCTGCCTAGTAGTTAACCCTTGGGTTCTGTTTTAATTAATTTTAAAAAAAGTTACGAAAGTGATTTTTTCATCTTGAAAAATGATTATTGTGACTATCATAAAAAGTGACAAAAGAGTGTTCTGAGCAAAAGTGTGAGTTAAGTGACTATGTGGCAGCCCTAGCCCAAAGTTCATCTTCACTAAAAAAATCAGTGATTTCCAGCAAGTTGACTTTTGAACAAAGCCATATTATGTCCGGAAAATAAGCTATTTCTCGAGCAAGCCACCGCACAATTACTCGTGGTTTTACAGCATGAATTTAAAACCGTTTGTAATTGTTGAAGTGTTTTTACACAAATGACAACCGCACACGAAGAATCGCAATCTCTCGTGTCATCAGACGGACATTTTCCCACCAAATTGGGAACTTTTGGAATCTCCTTAACTGATTCTTCTGAAGAACAATTGTGACAATTTCTCAAATCCGTGCACTCGCAATTATCGCACTTGCAAATATCTGCATCGGCTGTAATCTTCTCGAGAATATTTCTTGGCTTCTTTCGAATTGATTGATTATGAACTGGATGATTCTGAACTGAATGGCTATGAACCGAACAATTCTGAACTGAGTCATTCTGGAATGACTGATCAATTTCAGCCTCAGAATTGCGAATGCTCATCGGATTAAAAATGATATCTTCGTTCAATGAATGATTCTGAACAGGATGACTTTGAAATGGATTAATCTCAGCCTCAGAGTTGCGTACGCTCGTCGAATTTAAAATAATCTCTTCGTTCGGAAGCTCTTCGGCATTTACAACTACGTTAACATTATCCATGGATTGATTGACATCCGGATTTTCTAATTCTAAAGGATAAGGTTCGGGACCAACAAGATCGACTAGAGAATGAACAGCGGTTGGAAAAGCATTCAATTCTGGCCAGGATTCAGTCCTAAGAGTAGGTTCAGCTGCTATAGCCATCACATCTATCCAAGGCGATGGAATTTCCTCTTCAGAAGCCATCGCAAGTTCCACAGCCTCCGAATGTTCGTTTATATTTCTAGTTACCGAATCCGTCGCATCTTCTCGAATCTCCTCGATGAAAGGCTCTATATTATCTATATTTTCAAAAATTTCTTCGCACTGTCTCATAACTGGCTGACTAGATAAAGAGTTTAGATCACTCTCATAAAATACGGAATCTGTAGCAGATTCGGTGATCTGAGCTATCGTATTTTGCAAACCATCTCGCATAATTTTCTCTTGTAGGCTCAGGGTTTTTTCTTCGGGTTGTGAAGATAGAATCCTATTGTCTAAAATCCGATTGTCTGGAATCCGATTGTCCAGGGTATCGTTGCTTAATAATAAAGAGTTTTCAGATTCTGGCAGTTTGAGGAGACTTTCGTTAGTCATTGGAAAAATTTTAAAGTTTTGATTTAGACTGACGGATTCTTGAAAACCGTTGAGGACGTCTTCCGAAAGAAGAGAAGCGATTTCTGAGTTAGAGTCTGTTTTTTGAGACGAATTTGTTGGGTTGTAATTTAAATCTGTGAAGACTTCTGCATTTTCTTTGATAAGGCTGATGATCGAGGGAGTTTCATTGTGAGGAACTGAAGTTGATGGCACTATTGAATAGAGAGGAACGAAGTCTTTGGGAACCTCCGCGATCGGCAAATCTGTACTCTCTCCAATTTCTTGTGCTTCTTTGGTTTTCTGGGGAAAAAAATATTTGTTAATTTTGATGTTAATGGGGTTATTATATAGGTCGGATTTAGAATTAGGTTAACATTTTCAGCTCTTTCAGGTCAACTTTTGGAAAATTTTCAGGACAAGCTTTTGAAAAATTCGATACAAAATTTGAATTCAGATCAATTTCAAAGTGAAAATAGGAACAGAGTAAGGAAAACAGTTTTTTGAGTATTTTTGGAAGTTCATAGAGTTTCAACGGTGTGTCAAAAAATTGCCTAAAATTTTTTCAATCGCGCTAGTGTTATATGAATTTCCAGAAATACTCAACAAAAAGATTTTTTTGTAACATTTTATCCTGTTCTTGATTTTACTAATTGTATCTTAGGAATAGTAAATGCTGAAATAATAAATAATATGATAAGCTAATAATATAATAATATAATAAAATAATGATAATAAGATGATAACAAAAGATGGAGTTGTCAACGATTTTAAGAATCAAAATCATAATATCAGTCATCTTTTGCAAAAGGAGAACATTTTTTTCCGAAAAAGTTGAAGATTGACAATAAGAAAAATGTATTTTAACAATTTTCATGAAATTAAATTTATTCTTACTGTCGCTTCTAACCGATATCTAAAAATTGGACACTTTAGAATAAATTGTGTCTTTTTAAAGGATAATATTCTCTACAAATATTTTGCTTTCACTGAAAAATGAGTAAATAATCTTGGAAACTTGTTTTAACGATTCTAGCAACAGAAAAATATAATTTCAAGGATGGGATTAAATTTTGTCAATAAATCAGGACTAAATTCTTCACAGATTGTTGAAAGACGACTTTTGATTTATTTGTCTATCAAATTCTTATTGGATTTTTATCTTAAAGCAAAGAGAGAAAAAAATTTTGATAATCCAATTTTTCATCTTCTGGAACTTTTTTATTGCTGGCTGTCGCTTAAATTTTAATGCACAGATGTGTCAGATGGAATAGAAGATTAAATTGTAAAGTTAACTGTTATAAACGAAATATATTAACAAATAATGGACATAAAATAAGGGATAATAGGACATTAGGCAGGAAAGGAATATTTTATTATTCTTGTATCTTTAAAATTATATTACCAATGATATTTCCTGGGAAAATCTTGCCACCCTTCAATATTGGTTAATTTTTTGAACAAAATATATGAACAAATATGAAAAGTAAAAACTTATAGCCATGAAAAATCGTTTTTTCTACTCCTCTTATTGACATCATGTTTCAAATAAAATATTCTGATAAAATTTTCACTTTCCTCACTATTCTTCAATTTCATGAACAAATTATGGAAACAAATACGAATTCTAGGTGTTTATAGGCATTAGAAATAGTTTTTTCTAAGATTCTTGTTGGAAGAAAATTGTGTATAATATTCTCTTAGGAACTTTTTTGATGCATTCGAAATTGTAAGTGTTAAACAAACGCCTGGAAATAAAATTTGCTAGCATAATTTGTTCATAAAATGAACAAACAGTGAGGAATAATAAAATAGGATCAGAGAACAATGTTGGCAATACGATTTCAATAATACCAGAAGAATAACACTATTTTCTTCCTCTGGAAACGCCTAAAAATAACATTTCTTTATATAATTGTTCGTAAAATAAACAAACATTGATGAGTGGCCAGATTTTTCCAGAAAACACAATCAGTATTTTAATTCCACTAAGACTAGGAGAAAAACGATTCCTGTCTGCCTATGAATGCCGGCCATTTACATTTGTTAATAAAATTATTAAATCACATAATATCATGAATTTTAATTGCAACCTATCATCCAAAGATATAAGTAAGTATCAAATTCAATCGACGGCATGTGTAGAAAGAAAATTTTAAGAAATAAAAAAAAATTGATAATCGAAATTTTTTCGCATTAAAATTAAATAGACAAAAAGATCCAAACTTTACTCTCACCAATTTCTGGAGCATTTATTATTTATAATTTATAACTAATGATTATTTAATAAATTTTTGGACTTTCTGAAATAAAGTTGAAAAAAGAATGCATTATTTGGGCATTTGTCAACGAAAATTTTTTTCAATGTCAGTCCTTGTAATTAAAAGCTTTATGATTATCTCAGTAATGCTCATAATTATTAAAGGAATTGTATAATTTTTCAAAATACATTTAATAAAGAAATAGTTACTTGGACGCTTGCCGAAAGAAAAATATGTTTTTCTTCAAACGTCAGCCCTTTCAGTGCGGATCTTTATTATAATCTCAGATATATTGATAATTTGTTGATAAATCGTACGATTTTTTCAAAGAATTCAATAAATAAATGCATTATTTGGCCAATATTCAACAGAAAAATTAGTTGTCTTCCAATGTCAGCCCTTTTGATTGTGAACTTCATGATCTTTTATCAACATTCATAACACAGGTCTGCAAAAAATGGGGTTGTATTTGTTGTTGGAAAACGAGAGGTCTTTTCCGCAGTAATTTTTCCCGCAGAATCCGAATCCGAGCTCAGAATATGTCCATCACGTCAGGGTTTTGAGATATTTGAGGTTTTATACTTGGAAAGTGGCGTTTTTTGATACGTTCGAGGTTATGTACTGGACGCGCGAAATTGTTTTGGTCCTGTTTTAAAACGTTACCATTTAGTACTCTTCCCCTTCAAGATTAGTTATTGAACAGTCAACAGCGATTCTTTCTCATAAGATAAAGACACGGCCATTTCTAGTTTCGGCGTTCATCTGAACAACCTCCGTAGTACATATAGAGCGAACATATATTCGTACTTAGTGACCCCAAAAACTCCCCAATTCAGAATTTCAGGGACCAATATTGTTTTGTCCGTAAATTTTAGTACGCCATTTTGAATCGTCCATCTTGTTGATGAGAATGTCCATCTTGCGACTTCATATTCATAACCAGTGACCCTGAAACGCCCGAGACCCTCGAATAGATAAGAATAGAACGAAATCCTTCGGTTATGTAAATTTCAATCCGCCATTTTAAATCCGCCATCTTGGTAATAAAGATGTTGATTTTCTAACTGTAAATTCTTATTCAGAGACCATCAAGACCTACAGGTATACATATTTCTCATAGAAATTTCCGAGTGCAAAATGGTATGCTCCAAGGAGTCAAAGTGAATGCTCATACGGTTGTTCAGATGAATGTCGATACTGAAAATGACTGCATCTTTGTGGAAAAAAAATCGCCAGCGACTGTTCAATAGCATATTTTGAAGGGGAAGAGTGATACTAAATTATGAGGTTTTGAAACAAGACCAAAAAATTTCATGCGCCCAATACATAACCTCAAAAGTATGGAAAAACCCCATTTCTCGAGTATATAACCTCAAATATCTCAAAATCCTGACGTTATGGACATATTCTGAGCTCGGATTTGGATTCTACGGAAAAAATAACTTTGGAAAAGACCACTAACTTTTCTACAACAAAACCTTGCAGACCTGTGTAAACAATTGATGATTTTTATTATTTCCTAAAACAAATTTATTTAGAAAATATATTTATTGGGCAATTCTCGACAGAAAAATTCGTTTTTCTTTCAATGTCAGTCTTCTTAATTGGCTGCACCATAATAATGCAAGACTTTCCACTGTCACGTGATGATTTTGACACAATCATCAGATTGTTTGAAAAAAAATTGATTATTGAAAATGAAAAGTGATGAAATTCAATTTTTGATATTTACTATTTAAGGCAATAAAGGTGCTAGCTTCTTGCAATCTAGCATCTCCAAAAAAGAAAAATTTTTTTAAAAAAGTTAAGAAGCTCGAAAATTTGTATTGGTGCCCAAAATAAACCTAGAAAAGCCTGAAATTCTGAGCTATGAAGAGTGCCTGGATTTAATTTTAGATGCGCCATCTTGATGGACCTTTATTTTGAATCAGAAAGCAGAGTAAACCGGCTCTTTTTTTTAAAGAAGTGAATCTTTTGAATATTCAACTGGGTTTTTTGACCTACCGTTGTTCCTTCGGCATTTTCAGCTTTCTTGTGAGTTTTAAGATGACTTTTCAAGCTGTGTGGAGTCGTAAAAGATCTTCTGCAGTTTTCATGGCTGCAAATGTAGGGTCTCTCTCCTGTATGAGTCCTTTTATGCGTTTTTAGGTGATGGGAGGCCGTAAATGCTTTTCCACATCCTTTCTCTCGACACCTTAAAACAATATCACTTCATAAAGAAACTTCTGATTTTGAAATAATTACCCCTTCCAATATCATAATCATATTAAAGAAAAAAATCTTTAACAAGGTTGCTACAGAGGTCCGGTTTCAAGATTCCATAACTTTATCTGGCTTTCCAGGTCAACTATTGAGTAAAAATCCAGTCAATTCTATTGATTTAAAATTAACATTTAAGGTACTAACAATTTAGGGTATAATAAATATCAACCATTTCGAACACTAGGGAACAATTTGTTTACAATCTGTAACGTTGAATAAAAATGTCTAAACTCGTTCTATGAAACCGCCGTTTTTACAAATTATAGGCAAGCATAGAAAGCTACAAAATTATAAAAAATTGGAAATTAGAATGAATAATTATAAAATTGTATGATTTTATATGAAAAAACGCGATAAGAAAATTAGGAATATATACAGAAACAGAACACAATTATAATTGGTTAAAATTTTTTTGAGGATATTACAAATTTCCGAAACGATTGATCAACAATCTTGCAAATGACATTTTTCTAAAATTACAAATTTCTACATAATATATGAATCGGCAAATTTCATATTAAAAAGGCTATTAAAAAAAAACAGATGAATTTCCAACAGAAACCGATGACTTCTTAACCAAATATTTCAATTTCACAAGAAAACGACAACATCTCAAACAAAATACTTAAATTTATAACCAAATAGTAAAATGTTGAACAAAATAGTCCAATTTTCTACTAAACGAGAAGGATTCTGTATGGAAACTGTAATTGTTGATATGTTAACCAAAGAAATTTAATTTCGAATTCAAACCAGTTTAGTTCTACAAAAAAAATTATACTCCAAAAAGTTAATTTTCAACCAAGAAAGATGAATTTGCTACAAAAAGAAAGATGACTCCTCAAAAGAATAGTTGAATTTTCAAAACAATAAATAAATCTTAAAAGAGCAGTACATTTTCAACCGAATAGTCGAACTTTTAACTCATTTCTTGGATTTTCAACGAAATGGGCAGTCAAGAAAGAAGAATAATATTTAAGCAGATTGTTAAATCTTCGAACGAAAAAAAAAAATTTCATCCAAAAAGTTCCCTTTCAACCAAGAAAAAGATGAACTTTCTACAAGAAAAAAAATTTATTCCGAAAGGACAAATTTCGTAGAAAAGAAAGACTGATTGAAAAAAAAAATTGCAATTGAATTATCGTCCACGAAAGATGGCTTGGTATTAAAATATATGAATTTTCAAGGAAATAATTAATTCTGAGCAAAACAGTTCAATCTTCAACTGAAAAGATGAATTTCCAACAAAATAGTCGAATATAACTAAAAAAGAAGCGTTCTCGATGAAAAATGTAATAGTTAATATGCCAATCATGAGAAACAAGAATTTCGAAGAGAAGATTTAAATTCAACCAAAACAGATTAAATTTATTTTTTATCAATTAAATATGGAACGTCAACAAAAAGAGATGAATGTTTTAACCAAAAGGACGAATTTTAAACCAAAGGGTTAACTTTCAACTAGAAATGATTTTTAACCAAATTTTGATTCATCCACAAGAAATAGTGAAATTTTGAACCCAAACAGGTCAAACTTTAATAGAACAGTTTCGAGGCCAGAAAGGCATCGAGTATTAAAAATAAACTTCGATGTTTCTTTTTATGATGGAAAATAAATAATGGATTTTTATGTGTCGAAAATTTGCTTTTCGGCTCCGATTTTCAACAATTTGGTTAAAAACGAATTTTTTTGTTAAAGATTAATATTTCCGGTTAAAAATTTACATTTCCGATTAAAAATTCAACTATCTTGTTAAACATTCATATTCTCGGTTGAAAATTGAACAGAATGGTCACAATTTATTTTTTTTCTCACCTCAACAACCTTTCGTAGTAGGAAATTGAACAATTAAGTTAAAAATCCATGTGTTTCGATAAAAATCAATTTTTTTGGTTCCAGATTTATCTTTCTGGTTCAAAAATTTTTATTTTTTAGAAAATTCGTCATTTTGTATCGAAAATTTTGATGATCCAATTTCCTCTTCTCTGGCTGAAAACTAATGTTTGGTGAGAAATTCAACAACTTGGTTGAAAATATATTTTATCATTGAAAACTAAATTTTTCTTTGAGAATTCCATATTTCGAGTTTAGTTTTCAAGTATATTGAGAAAAATTGGTCTCTAACTGATTGAAAATTAGAATAGCATGGTAGAAAATTGAGTTTTTTCAGTTAAAAGTCCACCTCTCTGTTTGGAAATGCAACACGCATGTTAACAATGCTACGTGTATCCCATAGGCAGCCATGTTGGTTAGTTCGCTAGATGGCCATTAGGTCTCGCATTGCAACTTTAAATTCCCAATAGGAGAAACCTTCACAGAATTTCCTTCATTTCAATGTGACAAATTTCATATTTATAGACGAATCTAAACAAAAAAACTGTTGAATTTTCAAATAAGATGACTTCTTAACCAACTAATTGAATTTCACTGGGAAAATATTCAAATTTTGAACAAAATACTTCAATTTTCTTTCAAATAGATGAAATGTTAACCGATTAGTTGAATTTCCAAAAAAATGGTCGAATTTTCGAGTAAAAATGAACAATCATAGATGGAAAATGTAAAAGTAACCGAAAAAATTTTCTCTTGAATCCAAACCAGTTCAATCTAAGTCCTAATTTATGGGTGTCCTCTAATAAAAAATATGAAACCACTTTTAATTTGAATATTAGCAAAGATATTAAAACTCCCTACAGTGGATAGCTTCATACAGTCGATATTTGTAAATGAAAGCAAAATGCCAAAACTATATTTAATTAACCGATTCCGTATGATGCACCTTAAAACAGATGAACTAACTTTACCGTGTACGTTAGTAATTTTTTCAAAGTAAATAAAATACTCCCAGATTTTTCTTGAGACTCTTATTTTCCTACTGTGGTGATCAGCAGAATTCCTACAGTGGATTTTTAGTGAAAAAATATGAAGATATTTCGAGCTCAGGGGTTGGTAGATGATTTATGTCAGAATCAGCTGATGACCATGTTAATTTCTATAGGTATTTTCTAGTTACTTTTGATGCAGAAACGTTGGCGCGATTGATGACAATCCTAACCTTACATATAACCTGCCCACTGTAAGATGTATCTTCAAATATTAGCAAAATAACTGACCTTATATTTTTGCTAATTTTATTCCAAATAGTAATTATAACACTTTTCTGTTTGTTTTAAAAGTAGCGTAGGTATAAAATATATTCTCTCGATACGTAAAAGTACATCTTTCTGTACCACTTTCCAGTGTAGAATCGATTGTCTATTGTAGGGCGAACTGACCAGCAGTGAACGAAATTTCAACTCAAAAAAATAACCAAAACTTTTCCCTGGCTTATAAAGTCACTTCTTCTGGAATCTTATCACATAGTTTAATATATCAACTTCATTTCTACCATAAAAAAAATCCTCAATTTATATTGTTCTTTATGTTTACTGCAATTTATAAATTTTTGCTATCCACTGCAGGGAGTTTTACCTACATTCAAGGGAAAATAGGGTGTCCAGATCGTAAGAACCGAAAACCAGGACAGGTTACACCCCCCCCCCCCCCTACAGTTGATTCAAGCCTTTCCTTTTTTTTGTGTCTTGTAAAGCGTCATAATTGGTTGAGTTTAATAGACAGGAGCGTCACCCATCCAAATAGTTACCGCGCCTAACGCTGCTTAACTTGTGTGATTGCACGGGAATTGGTTCTTCGAGCGTGGAAGCTCTTTAATTTCAATTCTTAGTTGCATTTCTAACCCGATCTAACCCAGGAACAGAAATAATATTTAGAAACTTTATATTTGGCAAAAATGTTAAACTTAAAACCACGTAGATCAGTTTTTAGCAAAAAATTGAGAGAGTAACCTACGAAAATGAACTGTTATCAAGAAGATACATTTTTCAACCAATAATGGAATAGTTAACTTTTTCATCTGAAAACTTGAGAAAATAATTTTCATCGAAAAAGTTAAGTATCTAATGAACCAACAAAGATCAATATTTGACTAAATAATTGAATTTTGATTCAAACAGTCCAATTTGGAAAAAATCTAATAATTTATAACGAGGAAATCAATTTTTATTGAAAATACGAATTCCAAACAAAAATTATATAATCTTTGAGCAAAGAAGAAACAAATAACATTACTAATAATAATAATAAACGAAAAATATATCAGCGGAAAAATTCCGTTTATGGAATAGTTTAATTTTGAACCAAATATTTGTATTTTCAACAAGAATACCGAATTTTGTGGAAAAAAATTAATTTACAACAAAGGAGTTCAATTGTAAAACGAATAGTTTATTTTTCGCTCAAAAACGCTGAGTTCTTTACGAATCATGCAATAGTTGATAACAAGTATTTCTAATTTATAGAAAGACAGGTAAATTCATGCAAAAAATACAAATTATCTAATATTCAACTAAGCAGTTGTATTTTTGAACGAGGAGATGATTTCTTCAACGAAAATATAGATATAAAAGACAATTCATGATTCCATCTATTTATTTAAAATTTAACTGTTTGATTTAAAGTCAACTTTGTTGGTTGAAAAACTATGTTCCCAGGTTGAAAATTCGACTTTTTGCGGAAAATTGATTTCCTTTGTCATGAAAATTCAACATTATGGCAGAGCATTAAAACATTTGGTTAAATAATAACATCTTAGTTTCGTTAGACATGGCATTGATCATTATTTTGCATTTTTAATCTTTCTAAGACTGCACTTTAGTGCGCAGAGAGTCAGAAAGCTAACAACTCCTATGCTACGCAGTACGGCACTAACTTTTCACCAAAATTTTAGACGAAAAATAATACTCGAAGAAATTTATTCGGTTACTGAACTAAGAATTTCTGTCATAAGATTGAAAAAAACTTTCGATTCGGCTTAGAAATCAGAGTAAATAAATTTATTAAAATAAATTTAAAAATCTCTAAAAAGCTCTATTAAAAAAAGAAACTACAAATTTAATATCGAAATTCTTAAGGGCAAATGGTAGTCTATGACGTAGTCGAAATTTGACCTTGTA
>WSXT02190200.1:0-19929 GCA_011762715.2 Neuroterus valhalla
CCCCTATATACGCCACTGCAACTACATTGAGGTTGTAAAATAAATGTCAATTTGAGACAAATCAGTTTTGACAGTTAATGTGGTTTTTCACTGTATATGATGAAAACTCTGTCAGGAACGCTTGGTTTTCGATAGATACATTTTTTCATTCTTTACTTATTGTTTCAAACTGCGAAAAAATGTCGTTCATTGATTTTCCTGCGTTAATTAAAATGCATCTCAAAACTGTATCTCACTTTTGCTAGTTCACATTTTGACCGCACAAACATTATAGATGACATTATAGATGAAATTTTGAGGAACAATAAGGATTGCTATAGTTAATTATCAAATAAATTATTTATTGTATCACGACCCGAAAAATCTGAAGATACGGTATTTTTCCTGAAACGGTTACGAATATGTGAATTCATGTAAGCAATTAAGCTGATTTTGTTGCAGAAGAAAATAATACCTCATGATTCATTCTGTTGCTTTGCAATCTGGACTAGAAAACAATGAAGTCCTAATTTTTATAATTTCAATTAAAAAAATTTCCATGAATTTGTTCTTGGTGCTTTTCTTCAACACTTTGGGCATGTCAATGTAACGAATCCTGCAATCAGAAAATTATGTTCGAAAAACTAGTTCGCCTCATCTCAAATAGAAATAAATATACGATTTTTTTGTAATTACCATATTCTTCTCTCATTTTGCAGGTAACCGATGACAACATGGAATTAAATTTAGTATATCAGCGTTAAGCAAATTTAGAATACGCATGTACTGAATTTCGTAAAAACGTTCGTGAAATTCAGTATATGCCTTTTCCAAATCCAGTATCCTTGCATACAAAATTTATTATACGAATAAACTACGTATAATATGCTCGTATACTGATTTTGATGTGCGCCTAAAGTAATTCTACTTTACGTGTATACTAATTTCAAAATATGTATAATGATGGTGGAGATCCAAAAAAAATTTTTTTCATCCTTTCGGAAAAAGTTTATATAAAAAGTTTCGACCCAAAAGTATAAGGAAAACAATGCATATGAATGAAAAATTCTATTCATTGTTTCCACTTGTAGGATTGAAATCAAATCTTTTTTTCAAAACTTTCTCCGAAAGGATAAAAATGAGCGCATATATGAAAAGGAAAGAATATTATCAAATGATATAGTAAATTGAAATTTAAAAAAGGATTCATTTCATATATAATACTCAAATATAATATAATACTATATATAATATATAATATTATACTATATAATATACTATAATATACTATATATACTATTAATATATAATATACTATTAATATACTATAATATACTATATACTATATAATATAATACTCAAATATAATACTCAAATTGGGATATTTGTTATCAACTTAAATTACATGGTATTCGAAATATGACGCTTCAGTTTTTGACAAGTATTTTTCATTGAGAATAACGGATAATTATAATTTCAGAGTGTCTCAGATTTTCTGCAGATATTAAAAAATATAAGATATAAGAAACGGACATAAGAAAAACGAATGTTCAACAAAGTAGTTCAACCTCTTACCACTAAAAACCAACTTAATAGTTTGATTTTCATTAGAATATTTTGATTCCTAACCAAATACTTGAATTTCTTAAAAAATAAGGAATGTCTAACAACAAACTTAACTTCCAACTGAATACTTGATTTCTCTAGCAAATCACTGAATGTTAATAAAAAACCTTCTACGAAAAAGTTAAATTCCCAACCAAAAAGATGAATGTTGGCATTAAGGAAATTAATTTCTAACAAAGTAGGTAAGCTTTCAACCACGTAGCTGAAATTTCCAAGAAATGGACTATAAAATTGAATGTGAATAAAATTAGAGTGAAAATATAGTTTGACTTCAACCAGAAATAGAATATTTATATTTGTAGTTAATAAAAATTAATTCTGAATAGGAAGAGGGATTCCAATAAAATGTAGAATAATTTTCCATTGAAGAAAAGAATTTTCATCTCCAATAACCAATCATTAAAGAATCTAATTTTAAATAAAAGAGTTAAAAATGGGGCCAAAAAGATGATTTTTAACCAAGATGGGTTATTTTCTGCGGATGGAATAGTTGAATTTTCAAGCAAATAGATGAAATTTCGATTTGAAGAAATGAAATTTTGACGGAGAAGATAAGCTTTCAACCAAGCAGCTGAATTTTCGAACAAGTGAATTAAAAATTGAAACGGAGTGAAAAAGTAGTTCAACTCTAACCAGAAAAGGATGAATTTGTGACGAGAAAGGTAAGAGTTTATATTCAATCCAAACAAGATTCTTATTGGGAATAGTAAACAATTCAATTCAACCAAAAAAGACGAATTTTGAACAAAATGGTTGACTTCTCAGCCAAAGCAATGCAAATTCTCTTTTGTTAAAGCTTCTCCAGCTTTGGCGAATACATTCTCATCGCGTGTCTCGCGCTGCGCACTCGACCAAAGATTGTCCAAAGCGGTACAGAAGTTTTGTTGCCTTGTTTTTCCACATGTTGTGTAGTTTTCTTAGAAATTCAATTTTACAATTTTCAGTTTTATTTTTTACGATTGAAACAAAAACTACGCGTCCAATAAGAAAAATTATAACAAATTTACAGATATTTTTGGAGTAAATAACTTTTTTCTATCAACCTGGTGTGTTAGCCTTAGTCATTTTTTCAAAAATTGTATTAATTAATTTTTATGGTTATTTTTCCTGATTGAAATTAATTCATTTTCTGGCTTTTTAAATTAAGCAAAAACTTCTTGTCCTATCAAAAAGTTCATCCTACCAAATTTGTAGATCTTTTTTTGTTGCACAAGTTTAGTTCTTATACATTTTCCCGTAGCTTGCATCGTTTGACCAAAAAATGAATCTTTCTATTTTTAATTATTTCTTGCGCGACCAAAATTTGAATTTCCTGTTGTTCGATAAACTCGAAAAGTTGTAAAGATCATCCTGGAGGGCTCCCAAAGAGACATTTTTTTTCTTCAAATTCTTTTTATATCTTGCTTTATTCTGCTCAAATTCTCATTTTCGTTTACATTTTAGAATTTTGAAAATGCCACAACTCTGACAATTTTGTTTTCATCGAAAACAATTTTCGTTACAATTTTCGAGTCTTGGAAAAAAGTCCAAGAAAATGTTCAAAATGCCCCCCCCTTCGATTTTTCATCCAAAATAGCTGGTCAGCGAACTCGTCCTTTCTTTTTCGGTTTTAAAAAAGTGTGCCAAAGCACAGTCCAATATGATCATTCGTTCGAAAGTTATCGAGTATGTAGACACCAAAGACGAAGACAACAACAACGACGACGACGACGACGACAACAGACAGACAGACACCAACGTAAAAACTACTTTTTCGGAATCAGGAGGTCTCAAATCGTGGAGATTTCATAAATTCCGTGAAAGTCAATTTTCACATAAAACCAATACCTCCTCATTATGATGAGAATGTAAAAATCGATTTTGAAATAAATGTATCAATTTTAATCTCAAAAACAGAATATTTACATTTCAAGTTGAAAAATCAACGTTCGATGAAAAGAAGAATTACAAAAGAGTGTATAGATAAATTTCCAATCAAAGAGGAAAATTTTTATCTCGAATGACGAACCTCAAAATATTAAATTTCCAAGAGAAGGGTAAAAAATTCATCCTGAAATATGAAATTTGAATTTCAAAAAAAATTATTTTAGACGGAGGTAGATGAGCTTTCAATCAAGTTGCTGAAATATGAGAAAAATTAATTTTATACCAAATAGCTTGATATTTATATAAATAGTTTGATTTTCAACCAAATACTTAAATTTTCTACAGGATAGTTTATTTTCGATTAGAATATATGAATTTCCATCTAAACAATAAATCTCCAAACAAAAAAGAAGGAATTTTTGGAAAAGTTGTTAAACTTGAAGAAAAAAAGGATTCAGAACGAAACAGGTAAACCCAAAGAAGATTTGTGTTTGAAAATAAAAAAAAAATGAATTCAACCGAAAAAGACTAATGTTTAGTAGAACGGCTGAATTGTATTTTAATATGTTTTTGTTGAAAATTGGTATTCGATGTTTGTTTCTAATAAAATTTAAGATCAGTTCAGAATAATTGTCAATCAAAAGGCCTTCAGAGTTGTGATGGATTATTATTTACCTGATTTGCAGGCTCGTTTTCGTTGAATTATATTCCAGAGTCTGAGGAATTATCTTTGTTGGATAGCTTCTGAGAAACCACAGATAACCTAGAATTCGTCAATATCAGCAATGACGTCACACATTCAAATAAAAAAAGGTATTAACAAAAACGTTATACTTCCAGCGTCAATCTTCAACATCACATGAAACTTTATCACATAAACAACACAAGAATTTTCTTCTTCTTTGTCAAAGATAAGAATCAAAAAGCTTGCCAGACTGCCAACGGCCAGGTGCGCTAAAGGTTGTGCGACCGGCGTAAATCGAAATGCGCTTGCGCAGCTGAATATTGTAAACACGTATTTGAATCCAAGTATACGGAAACTATAAAATTCATATACGTTGAAAAAACTTACTGCGAACTCAATAAAATTAGTATACATATTTATCCATGGACGTAATTTAGTATACGTAAGTATACTAAAATTGTTGTAAACATTTCTAAAAGTGTATAGAAAATGAAATATTACATTGGTTTCAGATTATTGCAAGAGAAAAAATATCATATACATAAATAATTATATATTATAATTTAGAACGAGCATGGAATAAGATAATATTACCTGATGGTGATAAATGAATCATTAGTAAAAAACTCTTTTATTCATTCGAGTTTTCATAGTTTTTGAACAAGGACATTAATTGAAAATAAGATTTTCTGATGAAGAAACACCAATTTAATGTGTGGGACCAAGAATCATTAGAATATTCCAAAAACAGTTCATATGCACTTTCTTTTGCATTTAACATAATAAAATTACCAGATTTTGTAACAAGGCGCTTCTTATAAGAAATATGATGTTGCAAGTGTTTTTCATGTATAACTGCGCGTGTACATAAAGTTTGTTCTACTGTAAAATTTACTTCACAACTCCTAATAGGATTGATTATGTCGTAAAAATATCTGAAGGATAGAGGCGTTAGAAGTTGAAACACTAAAACCATTGTCTCACTTTCTACAACTCGGCTTATTTATTTATATAGACCATAAGTTTTTGTTTGATTTTTAATCAAATAAAGATATCGTCAGATTTATTGAAACATGATTATTTGGAATTCAATAAGGGGAAAATCAACTAAAGAAGAAGAAACTTACGGAAGAGGATACGCTTCTTTGATATATGTTAATTATGATAATTTTATTTTGTAATAGTCTACTTCTTATATCACTCACAGCTTGAATGTGTAAATCGAATAAGGATATAATTTTAATTAATATGAAAATATTGATATTTTCCTGATCAAACAGGATTGCTAATTGCTGATCTATTTCGTAATTTACCTTGCATCCGTAGTAATGCTTTCACTGGATTACGCTTTTTCCTTGTCCACATGCGATCATTAGGTCATTAGCGCAACTGATGAAAGTAATTGAATGTCGAGAGATTTATCGACTATAAACATTTCATAGACAGATAAAAAAAAATCGTTTTACACATTTTGTCTATTTGAGTTAGGTGTAAGCAAACAAAACGTGATAAATCCACATTAGTAAATTTCTGAATATTTGAGGGTATTTTCTAGCATGGAAGTCATCGATAAAAATGAAATTTAGAATGCGCTACTGTCGACACTCAGACTGTGAAATAAATAAATTGCGCAACTTACTTTTCAATTAACTATTGTCTTTTGTTTCAGATAAGTGATGTGTCACTGACAATTAATGCTTTATGATATAAATATACGATTTCATCTTCACATATAAAATGGGAAGATGTTATTCCAAAAATACAGAAACTATCGTTACCTAAATTTCATCCATTGAATGCTTTTCTTACAAATGGTTCGTTGGAGAATGTTTTTTATATGCCCTCAATCATTTACCACGTGCAGTGATTTTTGCTTCAGGCCACTCATTACCCTATCTACATTCCTTTGCCATCTATATTCTCTAGTCTCTACTCAAAATGAAAAAAGTTCCGCGTCTGACCTGAAGAATTTGTATGATTTCCCAGATAAATAGAAAATTTTCGGGGTGTATACCATGTTAGATATTTCTGTAGGAATTTTTAGTTACGCGTCACTAAAGCTTTATGCAGTAACTGTTTCTGAATTTCATTAAACAGGAACGGAAATTTCAGAAACGGTAACAGCATGAAGCTTAGGTTATCGTTTAGGAAACTTCTGTAACAATTCAGGAATTTTCAGAAACTGTAACTGAAAATTCCAAGGGAATTGAAAATTTTTTTGGTTCATTAATTCCAATATAAGCATGTAGTCTATACTTTTCCTAGCAATATAGATAGTGTGACAATATAAGTGGATTTGGTAGAAATAACTTCTCATGTGTCTATGTAACAATAGTACATACACAAGTTAACAACATTCATTTGTTTTTTACATAAAATGCATGTATGTACATATTTTTGATTGAATCTACATGTATGGTAAAATATTATGCATGAACATAAATCTAAAGTAAGATAAAAGGTTTTACACTGTAAATCCGGATAACAATTTTTATATGAATATATATCTATCACATAGAACGAAGGATTTCAAATAGTAGGAATGAATTCGTCGATTGCCTTCGAAAGTTTTAAGACCAATGTTTCGCAAGCAGCGATTTGACATCGTTTTGAAGTTTTTGCTCTTGTATAAACTAGCCCTTGTTGAGATTCTTCGGTAGGACTGATGTCCAAAAATTCCCTGATAAATACGTTGATTTTATTTATTTAATAAAGAATATTAAAAGTACCTATATGGGCCATTGCCAAGAAGTTTTGAAACTTGATGTCAAATTATTATTAAAACTAAATTATATTATAAATAACTGAAGTCCTTTTTCGATTTCTCTATGGAGAGAAATAACATTTTTAGATAAAACTGTTGTCTGTTTATACTACCTGGACAACTTATCACCATACAAATGCCACGAAAAAAGGTGAAACGACTAGGAAATAAATTTCACAAATATTTGGCGACGACTTATAAACGTATGATTTTCATTCAGATTACATACCTCTGAATGAATTCCAGGATTTTCGTTAATTCGTTTGGATAGACGTATCTAAAAATATAGTAACAAAAGAAGGTGATCAATATTCCTTGACTAAAGTTGGGTATGTTTATGATGATTTTTTCCCCTAAAACAACGTCGTATTTGGCGTTTGAGTCATTAACTCATAGTCCTATGGATGGGAAAAGCTAAAATAAATACATGGGAAAAATAAAATGTAAGCAAAAGGTAAAGGGACTACAACTTCGCTTGATCTACTTCTTTTAGTCACAATTGACCCTTTGAACAATTTTTACGCAAATTTTGTTGAAGAGGATAGATTTGAAGACCATTTTCTTAGTATACTTCAAATATCCCAAATAATGAGTGAACTGAGTGAATCTTCGATTGAATGTTCGGGAGTATATTATGGAAAAGATGAATCAAAATCATAGTTCGATGATGAAGCATTTTTTTGGAAATATATTAGCAACACTCACCCATCAACAATCAATCAATTCTAATCTTTGTTAGCAAGAATTGCAAGTTGATGTTGATATTTCAAGTGTGCAAATATACTTGGCTTCTTCGTTTACCACAATACACACATAATCAATTTGCACATTTTGCTTGAAATGGGAAATATGAACCCGCATTATATGACTACTCAAAGAAGCTTCAACTTCAAAAAATCTTTGACACCGTTGATAACCACAATGAAAGTTTGACAGAAGAACATTTTTACGAATCTGGAAAACATATTTTCAAAAGAAACGTCAAGAACACTTGGATGAAGATAAGCATTTTTAGTTTTTTCCTCGCAATATGTATAAAAAGAATTTTTAAATATTATTTGAGTTCGAACAATTTTGCTTCTTCTAATATTAAATATGTTCCACGCTCGCCTCACTAGCTACAATTTACTTTTTATATTAATTCTGGAAACATTATATGTCAAAAATTTAGAAATCAATATAGAAATGTTGTTTGGTATAAAAAAAGAAGAAAAAACTTTTTTTATTCAAACAGAAATGTCGTCAGAATAAACAGGCTTATTGGGAAACGAGAAACCGGTAGTGCAGGATCTGCATAATGTAATTAGATCAATCGAAAATTGATTTTTGCTTCTAAAAATCATATATAGTTAGTTATATAGTAATGTATATATATAGCATATTCGTGGTTACTCGGGCGAAATAAGGTACTCTTCTTATTCCGCGAGACTTGTCAGGCGACCTCGTCGACGTGAAAATACACTGTAGAAAATAGGAACGAGAATCACAAGCGTTTGTAATTTCACGGATAAAATCTTTGGTAATATAACCACTCTGAGCTTGGTCACTCCCCCCTTATTAAGGTTAGGGATTCTAAAAAAACTTGTAAAATTACAAAGCTAGGCATTGTAACATAACCTATTTTGAGTGATGACCCTACGTTAAATGCATGTTATAATCGAGCCCACATTTAAGGTGAGGCATTTGCCGAAGATGGTAAAATCACAACCAGTTTTGGAAATCCAATACGAGGTATAAAATGCCAAAATTAAAATGTTTAATCATCAGAAAGGAGTGTAAATGATGCAATGCACTTAATAGAGTTCCAAAATTGTATAAAATCCTACTTCGCGGTAAAAACTGAAGAAGAAAGCGTGGGGAAAAATTATTTCAAGTTGATATTTATGATTATCCCCTAATTCAATATAATATTCAGTCCTGAAATATTCTTTCCTTTGTGGATTAAAGTAAAAAATTCAATTGTTCTGAATTGGATATAAGAATATTTAAAAGTAAAAATCTTTGTACGTTATATTGAACTCAAATTTTGAACTGGACTTCTAGTCATTTTCAGAAGTTTCGTTTTTTAAGGTAATAATTTCAATTTAATCATAAAACTCTGAAAGAAATTGTGTTAAGAAAGTTGATTCAGTTCTAACAAAGATGATGCGTTGCATCATTGAATGCATTCTATTGAGAGTATCAAAACTAATGAAAATAGGATGTTAACTTAATTAGACCTAACTTCAGTTCAAAAATAAAGATTTGAAGGAATTACAGTTTCGATCTTTTCTGTCTTGTCGTTATTAGAAATTTTGTTCTTCAACATGATATCTAAATTGCATAAGAAAGAAATTTCAAGAATTAGTAAAGTTAATACGAATGTTCGATGTTTCCCAAGAATGTTTTGAAAATAATTTTTGTATTTTATGTTGTACATCAAAATTATGTTGTACGTACAAAAAAGACGTTGTTTTTGAGAAAATGACAATAATCTATGAATTCGCACTCGCTTGTGAATTTACAATACCGTATTGTTATTTCACATAGCCTAAAAAAATCACAAGACGGATTTTAATATTTTTTACTTTCTCGGTATTACTCAATGCTGCATGTTGGTAATAATCGAGCCCGCATTCAACGTGGTAATATAAGAGTGAACATTTTTACAGTGTATGGGCATTTTAGGTTAGGAAATGTTAGAAAAATTATAATGGGTTTGTAATACACCGTTTACTTACTCCAAAGCTTGAATATTGATTCACGATCATAGATGAACGCCTTTATAGCGTCCGTAATATCCATAAAATTGGTAGAGAAGCCGTATCAAACAATATTTTTTCCGTAGGAACACCCCTAACAATACAAAAAGTACGATTCGTCTCGTTAACGCTACGTCGAGAGCAGATAGCCGTCTCAATTTCGAAAGCGATCAAGTAGCAAGGCTTGCGCAGTAACTTTGCGCACACCTTCCAGTTACGGTAACTTATATTTCCGTTACAATTTAGGAATTTTAATAATCCTTTTCTAACTTTCAGATAAAATTTCTGAATTTTGAGGAAAATTTAGGAAATTTACCTAAAAAGTTACAGCATTTCGTGTTCAGCAACCCAATTTCGTAAATTTCAGTTACTTTAGTATCTGAAATGTAACGGAATTTTCCAAACATTTTTAACAGTGCAGGACACTTACTCACAAGCAACAGCTCTTTTCCTTTATTTGCAAAAAGAAACGTCACAGTCAAGGAATTCAGTTGACAAACTCGACCTTAGCCGAATGCCTTTTAACTCTTAACTGCTCATTTTTATTCCACTTTTCAAGATTCAAAGCCAGGAAAACTCGCTAGATTGCCCAATCACAAGTTCTTCGATCCTAGGGCCATAGGTCCAGTTTTCCGAAAAAGGTAATCACTCAGTAGCCATTGGGACATCAGTTATCTGAATTTAGATCATGCCAAGGTGGCCTTTTCTCGATTACCGCAGCTCAACCTTCATCTTTGCGGGTATCTGTCCCCTTCGGAAGAAGAGACCATTCGGATCTTCTGGATTATCGGAAGATTCAAGGTCTTTATTGATTGCAGACCTAAAATCGATGATCATCCACTCTACCAGAAGAAAATTTTTATATGCCAAATCATTTTTCCGAAATCATTCAAATTCACAACGACGGTTCAAAACTGCAGTAAAGCCTCTGCATTAAAAGAATTTCATTCCATTTTAAATCAATTTATATTGAAAAAAAAATGTTTGAAATACAGATAACATTATTGCAGTTTCGAAACATTCTTGTAAAAACATTTGATTTCAGGATAATTATTTGACATATATCAATGTGAAACATGAAATTCAATTTGATTATATTAAAATGGAATCAAAAAGCGAAAATCTGGTGAAAACCATGGTAGCGTAAATGTTTGTGTAGGAAATATATTATAATGAACTGCAAACTTTCTTCGAACGAACAAACATATCGTATCACCTCTACACGAACTATTATCATTATTCAATAGAACATTAAATATTAAATATATTACAATACACTTTTTTGTCAAAAATATAATTTTATAAACCGTCAGTTCTCTTCGAAATGATATTCTCGATGCTTAAGGTGGTTCGACAGAATTAACGTGGTGCATTGACAAAATTGTCAATGGAACATTGTGCTTCAGGTCCAGTATCTGCGAATATTTCCAATCCATTCCAGTTATTTCATTCTAACTATAATTCTTATTTCATATCAAAATTGTCAGCAAAAATCTTTGATGCTCCTGGACTCGAATTGAAAATAGGTTAAGTTTGAGTGTCAGGGAGATTAGGTATTATACAAATTTCTTCCAAACGAATTCTCTTGGAATTCATTAGAACCTTTCTAAATAACTGAAAATCTTTATATTCCTTTGAAAATTTCTGAACCCCTTCATATTCCTCCAAATTGTTGAAATTAAATTGTTTATTTCCCAAGTTCTTTCGAAATTCTCTAAAATCCTTCAAAATCGTAAAGATCTATTAAAATGAGTAGAAATTTCATTCCAAATGGTATCTACAGATTTCAACAATTTGAAGGGCTTTTTCAGTAACTGTGTAGAATCTTCAATGTTTTGACACTCCAACCTTACCTATTTCTTATTTGAGATCAGGAACATTAAAGAGTGTTGCTTCCAAGTTCAATTAGAAATATTAGGATGATATAACTAGCTTAGAATAACAATGTTTATTTACACTTACAAATATTAAGTTAATTCATTATGAAGGAATTTGCAGGAGAAGAAGTATTTCTTTGAAGAATTTGAACACTTGATGTTTTTCGGGTTTTTTTATAGTGCCATGGCCGGATGTTTGTAATATTTATATATTGAACTGCACAATTAAGAAAAAACAGTGATAAATTCCACTTACTTTGTGACGTATAGGTAAAAGAAAAGTCAGTTCACACGCTTGACGCTTGACATCCAAATATTCGTCTAAAGGATGCCGGCCATGTCCTTCTCAGTCTGGCGGGAAGCGGGAAACAGATGTTCCAGTTTTATTGTTTTACGAAGGATTATTAGGTTATGTAATTAGGAAGATTAGGTTATGTAAGGTTATGTTAGAATCATTTATAAAATTTGAAAAAGGATTGTTGTATTTTTTTGCAGCGATCCAAGTTAACGATTCAACTATTCGATAGTTTTGTGTGTATTCTTTTTCATATTTGAGTTTTTCTTTTATTTCTTAGATTACTTAAAAATTAATTTTCTAAATTTTCGTTTTTGCTCATATTTTTACGTTTATAAATTATATAGCGACCTGTGAATTCAAAGGTGTCAAAATATATTTTAATTATTATTATTCATGTATTGTTAAACTTTTTACATTCTCATCATAAAGAGAAGGTATTGGTTTTATTTGAAAATCGACTTTAGCGGAATTTATGAAATCTCCACAATGTGAGACCTGATTCCGAAAAAGTAGTTTTTACGTTGGCGTCTGTCCGTCTATTGTCGTATTGAATTGCCCTTTGTCAGAGTTTTGGCATTTTCAATATTCAAAAATATAAACGGAAATGAGAATTTCTAGCCAAACAACGTAAGGTATAAAAAAAAGTTTGGAGAAAAAAATGTTTCTTTTTGGAAGCCCTCCAGCATGATATTTACAACTTTTCGAGTTTTCTCAAAAAATCGAAAATCCAAATTTTCTCCATATTAGAAAGATTTTACTATCCACTTGAAAATTCGTCTATTTCAGTTATATTTAACAGTTTATAATTCAAAACCAAAACTGTTTTTTGTTTATGTATCTTTTGTTACATTTCTTGTTGAAAATCTATCTCTGTTGATGAAAGATTAAACAACTGCTTCCTTGAGAATTGATTTTCTTTTCGAAAATTCATCACTCACGAGAGATGAAGAAAAGGAGAAAAGAGGAGGAGTTAAGTAGAGAAGATAAAAAGGAAAGAAGGAGATCAAGTGTAGAAAGAGAAGAAAAGAAAAAAAGGAGAATAGATTTATGACAAGAAAGGAGTTGAGTGAGAAAGAAATTTATGGAAGAGGAGATGGTAACAATCAGAAAGAGATAAAAGAAGAGAAGAAAAGAAGAAGAGAAAAAGAGGAGAAGAGAGGAGAAATATAAAAGAACAGAAGAAAGAGAAAGATGAAAGTAGGAGAAGATGAAGTGATAAGAAGTGGAAAAAATAAAAGAGAGATGAGAATTGGGAGAGGAGGGAAGAAAAGGAGACGAAAAAAGAGAGAAGAGAAGGTGTAATATGATAATGTGATAAAGGGAAGAAGGCACAAAGTGAAGGAAAGAAGACGAGGAGCAGGGAATAAGCGACAGAGGGAGGAAGAATTCTACGGGGAGGAGAAAAGAAAATAATCAAGAGAGAAAAGAGCTAAGAGAAGAGAGAAGAGGAAAAAAGCAGAATAAAAGAAGAAAAAAAGCACAGAGGGGAAGAAAAGAAGAGAGTTAAAAAAAAGAGAAGAAGGAAAAAATGAAGGAAAGAAGAATAACTAGAAAAAAGGAAGAAGAAAAAAAGAGAGGGAGAAAAGTAGAAGAGGATAACAAGAAAAAGAAGAAATGAAGGAGAAAAGTAGTGAATGAAAAAGAAGAGCATAGAGAGTTGAGGGAAAAAGAAAGGAAAGGAGTACAAAATAAGTGGAGGAGAGAAGAAGGGGAAAAGACAAAAATATAAGAAGGGAAGGAAAGACGAATAAAAGAAAAAGGACCAAGAAGAGAATAAGAGAGTTAAGACATGGAGAGAGTTGGGAGAAGAAAAGAAGGAAGGAAGGAAGGATAGAAGATTAGAAGGAGCAAAGTAGAGAAAGAGGATAGAAGAGAAGGTGAATAATAGAGGAGAAGAGAGTTTAGAGGTGAAGAGAAGAAGAGGAGAATATGAGAGAAAGAGAGGATAACAGAAGAAAAAAAGAGTGATGGGAAAAAGAAGAGTTCGGAACGAGGGGAATAGAAAAGGAAGAAATGTGTGAGAGAGAAGTAAAGAAAGAAAATGATAGGAAGAGAAAGAAGGATTCAAGAGAAGAAGGAAGTGGACGGAAATTAGGTGAGTTGGAGAGAGAATATAAGGAGGAATTAGGAGAAGGATAAAGTAAGGAAAGAAAGAGTACAAGAAGCAGAAGAGAGTTGGAAGCGGAAGAAGAAGAAAAGAAAAAAAGGAGAGTCGGAGGAAAGGGAGGGTAAAGCCAAGAAGAGAAGAAGAGATGATGAGAATAAAGAGAAAAAGAAAAGAATAAACAATGAAAAGAAGAATTGCACGACGAGAAGGGGAGATAGAAGAGAAGAAGATAGTTGGGAGAAGAGAGGAAGAAGAGCAGAAAAGCAGAGGAAAGGAAGGAAAGAGAATAAGAGTAACAGCGTAGAGCGGAGAGGAGAAGAGGAGAGAGAACAGAAGAATGGAAAGAGTGAAAAAGGTAAGAACTGTAAAAGAGCGTTAACAGATGAAGGGAAACGGGAAAGAGAAAAGAAGAAATGAAGAAGAGGAGAAAAGTATCGGAGAATGAAAGAAAAAAAAGAGAAAAAGAGAAAGAAAAGAGAAAAAGAGAAGAGAGTTGAGAGAAAAAAAAGAAGAGGAGAAGTACAGTGCAATGAGAAAAAGAGGAGGAACAAAGGAAAGGAGAAGGAAGAAAAGAGTTGAGTGACGGAGAGAAAAGGAGCAGAAAGGATCATAAAGGAGAAGAAGAGGACAGGAGAAGTGAAGAAGAGAAGATGTAGAAGAGACATAAGAGGAAAAGAAAGTCTGGATAGGAAGAGAGTCAGGTTAAGAGAGAAAGAGAGTTAGGAGGAGGATGGAAGAAGAGGAGAAGAAAAGGAGAGAGTTCAGCGAAGAAAAGACCAAGAAAACAAGAGAAGCAATGCGACTATTCTGATGAAGAATAATATTTTTTTACATTCTCAAAATATTACAAAATGGACTATATGTACGTTAAGGGAATAATATACGCGTATTTTAATATTGCAGTACATTAGTATACTAATTCAATGTTCGAAACACGTTTATTAAAATCGATATAAGTTTGTAAATTAAAGTATACTAATTTTAGAAACATTTTCAACAGTGAGCCCAAGACCCGGGTGACCAAAGTCTATTTCCTGAAAGGCAGATAGGAGTGACGCATTGGGGGTTCGAAAGGGTCCTCGCCAACGCAACGCGACAGTGAAAGGGGTCCTATTACGTTTCAAGTCGCTCGTGCTCCCAACTGGCCCCCGCCTGATTATATTCCCCTAGACATGGGCAGGGCTTTAGTATAAAAGCATACTTGCTGCAGCACATATTCGTAGTACAGTTCAGTGTATCACAACAGAAACATCATGAAGCTCATCGTAAGTTTCAACGGGATTCAATACACTCAGTTCACCGATTTTCCTTTCGAGGGAAACTCACTTTTCATAATCAGATTCTTCAGATATTCACTCTGATTCTAACATTTTCCATACATTTTCCAAGATTTGATAACATTTTTCATATGCTCAAGATTCCGATTTTCAACCATCTAAGGACTTGTATATTTTTGGAGTCATTTTTTAGTTTTCTTTAGAAGTTGTGGTCTACTGTAGAATATTATATCAAAATTGAAAACCGTAAAATTCTCAATATAAAAGATTTCACACCATGACACTTTTGTATTTTTGATGGGAAAAATATTTTTCTCTAAAAAAATACCAACACCGAAGTTGATCCCAAAAATCTGTGGACGTTCGAACAGTATCAGCATTAAAAGAGCTTAACAAAATCTATGATTTTTTATTATGATTTCAATTATTAACTTGGATGCTTTTGGACTCAAATCTTCAGAACATATTACTCAAAATTGATAGTTTGTCCTTTGTTTAAACGCTCCTTCAAAAACTTCGGAAAGTGCTTTTAAGATACAACTAACCAAAATTATGTGTAGGTTGCCCTCGCCGTCGTCATCGTGGCCGCCGCTTCTGTGGAAGCTGTAAGTATAATAATCTTTTAGTTTAACATCATTTCGAAAAATAAATTGAGCCAGAAAATGTCTTATTCTGTACTTCCTCAAAATGGGATTGCTCGCCGTATTACGTTTCCCGATTACTGGATTACGTCAACTACATCAAGTCCATTGAAGACTGGATACTAATCAACTCTCCATTTCTATAAATTTCGCATAATTTTCCATAATCGAGTTTCTTTTCGTGATATATCTAAAACTAGATCTCTCTCCTTCTCTCTCTAATAATAAAATCTGCATCTTTAACCTACATCCACATTTTCTACTGAATCTAGGTCTAGTCATAAAATTGTGCAGCAATGTTAGCTCATTTTTTCTTCTGTTGGTTTTTAACGATGCAGTTACAGCAATAGTTGTAACAGTTATGATCTATTACGAGAATGAGCTATAGATTCTTGCCTTTAAGGTGCCTTGTCTATCTTTCTGGTAATATCTCTTCAACAACGTAACAATGCATAATAGCACTCTCGCTTTTATGCCCTCTTCGCGGTTCTTGAATCTTTCTCTGCAATTTCCTCAACGCTCGAGAAACGAGTAACTTCTGCAAGCATGGAGTAACCAGTGAACAAGACTCTAGGCCAGAGGACTCTGGTGCTTGGGCCAGATTCAACGTTTGAAGAACTGGGAGTGTTAAGTGTATTTTGTTGTTTTTGTTGAAACAACTAGGCTCCTATCTCGTCAAATCCCTGGCAGCAACAAAGTAACCCCTGGCAACAACAAAGTGACCCTTGGCAACAACAAAGTAACCCCTGGCAGCAACAAAGTGACCCCTGGCAGCAACAAAGTAACCCCTGGCAGCAACAAAGTGACCCCTGGCAACAGCAAAGTAACCCCTGGCAACAACAAAATAATCTATGGCAACCAGCTGTACAGAAGGTAAACCCTTATCGATTTTCCGACGCTCTGGCAATGAAAAGGACTTACCCTGCCTGGCGGACTCCAATTGATTCATCTCAGACGTTTCTCTCTGTTCGATTCTCCTAATTAGAAAATGTTTCTTAGATGAAAATTGGAACATTCCATGTTTCTCTGAAGTATTGTTCTCTTCTCTACTATCTCATATTGTCTAAAAAACTGAAGAGTTGAAAATGTCTTTGCTTCCACATGATTCAATTCTCTAAGCCTGATTTCTGTTAGAAAGAGAGATTGAATTCACCCATTTTTAATGAACCTCTGTTGATGAATATGTTCAACGAACTTGTCATCTAGGAAAGGCTCGTCGTAATCATAAATTCGAACGATGTCTCTTGAGGGTACAAAATATTACCAACCATTTTTGTTTGCAGGGTCATCATGAACCACAGTTCATCAATCAGCCAGACCCAATCCCATCTCTTCATCCAGATCCCCTTCATTTGAAGGTTCATGCCCAAGAAAACAGAATCCACTACAAAGTTCCCCATATCCCTCATCCCCATCTCATCGGACACGAAGCTGAACTCCATGTTCCTGAACCCCAAATCAAGCCCGTCAAGCAACACGGATGGCAATAAAAAGGCGTTCTGAGGTATCATCTTATCAACTGGTCCCTGGTGGTTTTGTCGTTCGAATCTCATCAAATTTGGATAAACGAAAGTGAAGGTCAAGTTACTCCCTGGGGAGTGTAACATTTGGAATATCTTTAAACGACAGTACACGCAGAGCTGGACTATGGTGTTTTTGAAAATCGACGGATCGAATTTTGAGTTGGAAAATTTAACCAGGGCGCATCATTGGCAAAAACAATAAACCACCTGGACCACAGACTAGGCATCCGAAATGGAAAAAAGAACTTCATTGTATTACATCTCACATACCTTACATCTCTTTCCCAAACACAGTGTTCCTTTCTGAGCGGCACGTGATAGTGAAGAAGACATTATGAAATTTGAGCCAATGTATATTTTTTTTGTTCTTCTGGAAAACATTCAACCTCCCCAGTTTCCCCCTCGAGCCATACTTTTATTTATTTTCTAATAAACATTATCAGTCCCATGATAAATCTGCATTATTCTTTGTTTCTTTCCCTTACAATATAACTCTACTAATGCCTACATCTTCCCTAATATTATATAATCAATGAGAATCCCAGAAATTGTGATAATTGAAGGGTTTTAAGTAGCCATTAGTTATTGCAACGTGTTTTAATAATAATTTGTAATCGTCATGATACAACAAGGAAAAAATAAGTTATCGGAATTTTCGTTAACTGTCAATCACTTTTGAATATGCGAAACAGTTCGTGAAACTATCATTAACTTTTTCCACAATCCCTTGCACTGTTTATTGAATTTTCTTGAACCTTGACCAACTTGTTCATTTCTTATGCAGAGTTCAAGAAAATTTGATGAAAAGTGCACAAGATTTTATAAATAGTTAATGAAAATTTCACAAACTTTTTATCCTATCCAAAGTCAACGACAGTCAACAAAAAATTCGATAACTAATTTTTTACGTAAAAAATTGTCATATTATTGAGATAGATATGCAGATAATTTCCTGAATGAAATTTATCAAATACAATTCATGAAACTGAACTGCTGTCGATCAGAAGGGGATACGCTCGACACGCCGTCGTTTAAGTTGGCCCCTAGGTTATATTTTTTCTAGGTCAATTTTTAATTTTTTGATAACATATTCCATTAAAAATTTTATTTTGCATATTTTTAGTCCTATAAATAAATGTGACAACTTTATTAGTTTTCGAAATAATCAAGAAAATGTTACTTTTTTTTTCAATTGCAAAATACGAAATTTTTGTATTCAATTCACCATAAGTTCTACATTAATAGGGATTTTTTGATAAAAATTTCAGGAAATATGCACCATCATATGGAAAAGAATAACGGTTTTTATAGAATTTCAATTAGTTGTTACTGAAAATTTATAACGATGTTTATTCTTCTCATGGCGTAAATTAGATATTGAAAGTTTCAAATGCTTCGGGAGTCGAACGAATTTTCAGAAAATCAGAAATAAAGGTCTCTTAAAATTTTTTCAGTTTTCAAGAATGTTTTTGGGAAAATATCAGGCGATTAGGTTTTATGGTTTCAAAATCACAATTGATTCAAGATCTCAGCGCTGACCCGTACGCGTACGCGCACTAGCTCGTCCTGCAATATCAACGTCTCTATATAGCAGTGGACACCGAAAGTCGGTAAAGTCGGACACCAAAATAATAATGAAGTCATTAGGTATAATTTACATTTATTCATTATTTTTTTACGAATTATGAAAATTAAAACTTGTGTGATATTTATATAATAACTTGTACGATTTCTTTACAAATAATATAGTCATTTTCATCACTGTGTTCAGTATTGTCTTCGGCAGAATTATTTTCATTAAATTGCGAAAAATTATTTTCAAAGAATTCGTCTCCAGGAGCGGTTAGAAAATTAAAGAGACTTCTCAAATCTCTCATTTTAGCTGATTTTAGTCCAATTCGAGGTGGTTAACTTCTTGAAAGATCTGTTAGTTAAAGATTAGATGTACACAAAAAAGCAGTTGCCTCCTCCAATTTATAATTATCATGAATGTCAACTTTTCCGTCGGAGAAAAAATGTAAAACGAAAGCTTTACTAATTAAAAAATTTTTCAGTTTGCGGATTTTGCCCTCGAAATAATAAACAAATGTAAATTACAATGTCTTTATTATTTTTTTGGTGTCCGACTTTACCTTCCTATCGTCTTTTTCATTATGAATTGTCCTATTGTTCTGATTTTGATCTCTAATCATCCTATCGTAAACCTTTTTCAAATTGAGAATAAATCCACTTCAAATCACCGTGATTTGAATTTTCCCCTCTTCTGAAATTAAACTCGGAAATAATGCAATTTCTAATTCTTTCAATGAAGAATAATTGATATTTCATAATTGCCAAAGTCATTCGAAAAGTTTTATTACAACCTCTTAAATTTCAAATTAGATTAATTTTAATCCTCATTTTTTTATTTTCAAACTTCAAACGCTCCCGATTGGAAATGGGTAAACATTAAACACTTTATAAGTTTAGAATTCTACTTGGTGGGTACCTATCACCACTACGTAGCGCGTCCCCAGGTTGCGGATAGAGGGAAGGCCCCTGAGGT
>WSXT02190211.1:0-19928 GCA_011762715.2 Neuroterus valhalla
AGTTTTACAAGCTCTATATAAAACTGTGGGGAGGTACAAAGGCCGAGCGTGTAGCGCGAGGAAAATTCATAACCGAGCGCGAGATCCGAAAGACGCGCGCCATAGGCGCGCTCAAACTTGCGAGCGAAGCGAGCTGCGCGCGGAGCGCGCGATGAGAATGTGCCCGCGAAGCGGGCAAATTTTTTTTTTCAATGTTTCTCCTATGAAATAAAAAAAGTGCTCGTTGTTTTTTGTTGTTCGGTGATAAGCAAAGCTTGTTATAGCATCGTGATTAATAATACAGGGCAAGCATAATGGCTACAAACATGTTACCTACTACTGAGGAAGAAAGATGGGAGAAATGAATGACCTCCATCAATAAACTGACACTTTCACGTAAGAATTCGCGGGCTGAGGTACAAAGTTCAACACATTTAATCGCGACAATGAACACCGAGAATTCCAAATTTTACAAGAGAATGAAGGAAACGGAGAAAAAATTAGCTTATATCAGCAATGAATCCCGCGCCAAAAAAATCGTCCTGTTCAGACTCGATGAAACCAACATGATCAATAGAAACTTGCTTTCTAGCATCCAAAAAATCTTCACTGAAGTGAGTCTACAGATTCCAGAAGTCGCAATCGATGATGCTTTCAGACTCGGCAAAATCAAGGGCAACCGCCCCGTTATTAGTAAATTCATCGGTTCTAGATGGGTCAAGCTAATCTTCAGTAAGGTCAACGAATTTAAGAAACTGAATCTTGCTATCGCTAATGATCGTTCGAAGGAGGAGAGAGAAGAGCTCTGATTGACTAAGTCCACAAACTCTATAATTTCGGCTCCCACGTCACCCTGAAAGGCAAACGAATCTCTGTCGAGGATAATCCAATGCACATAGAGTGAATGAATGCACATGCTTATACTCGAGCATCAAGCGAGTGTGGTACCAAATTTAACCGGCTCAAATAATGGAAGCGTCGAGATAAAAATATGCGGGAGTCAGATCTGTCTAAGAAGAAATTTCCTCCGGAGACACCTTCAAAAATGATAACTAGAAATAGGAGTCTTCCTCCGAAATGAGTCCATGAACAATCTCAGAATGAAAAACCGATGGACAACTTTCTGAGTCAAAGTACACCAAAATCTACGCAAAATATTGTCACACCAAGACTCAATCTATTATCCAGAAATCTGTCAGGAGAGGAAGAATAGCAGTTGGTTCGCAGGGATTCTGCAAAGTCAGCACCCAATGTAACACCACGCATCTCTTCCGGTAACTCTTCATACGCTAGAATAATTTTTTGGAATGTCCATGGTTTTGATAATATAACCGATATCTGTGAACTCCTCGAGTATCTGGATATTCTGTGCGTGTGCGAGGCTTGGCGGGGAAGTGGAAAAATTACACTTTTTCGATCCGCAGATTTCCAACGTATTTCATCTCCCGCTATTAGAAACAAATGCTATGGCAGAGCCAGGGGTGGTCTTCTCATTTCTTACAACACACAGTGGTCCCAAATCGGGAAAAGCTGGCCAAAATGGAAAAAAAAATTTTTTTAATCGCCATTTTGGCTGGCGCAGTTGATAATGAAGGTTTTCGTACCTTCTATCAAAAGTCAGATAGACTTTTGTTCGTAAAAATGGCTTCGGAACCTAGTCTGAACTTGGTCTTATCTGTTCTGTCAAGTTCTTGGAGCAAGGTACGGAAAAAGTGTCCCTTAGTTTTGTTAAACAACAATTCTCAAAAGAGATCGTTATAAACTGGAAGAATGGATTCTTCAGATGAAGATGTGTACAATATCGAAGTTTAATTCTGAAGCGAAATTCCGCAGTTGTTTTTTGACAAAATAACTTTTCTTTAGAAACGAATTATCTGATCTCTCAGACAAAACTTGATTTTGATACATATAAAAAGTTGATTATTCTGCAGTATTCTAACAATTATTAATTATCATAGTGCTCAGTAAACGTTTTTGAATTTATTTATCAAGAATTACCTGCGGATGCCTGCGGGTGCGTTTTTTATTTGTTATTTTCCATCTTGAAACATGAATCGTGGCGAGACGCGCATTACATTTCATCATTACATGATAGTGTAAATGATTTTTAGAAGAACAAGGGAGTTAATTTTTTTCTAATAACTAATTATCAGCGACCTTGAAAACCCCTTTACACCAATTTTGAATTGAATCAAAAATTTATTTAGCATAATCACCCGCCATATTGGATCCGCCATTTTGTTTTTGAAATTTCCGGCACTGGATTCGTACCCAGCGACCTTTACAACCACCTTACACAAATTTTTAAAAGAATCAAACATTTATCCAGCATGATCACCCGCCATATTGGATACGCCATTTTGTTTTTGGAATATTTGACATCGGATTCGTAATCAGCGATCCCCGAAACCCCCGAGCAAGAAAATTTGGCCTGTTTTATAAACATTGTATAGTATTGGCCATCTTTTCGGGATTTGGTTCCACTGTGCAACACTAAATTTTGTACAACTCAAGTGATTTGTATTTCAACCAATCACATTTTTGTCAAAGTTCAAACCCGTTCCGACTGCTTCTTACTCTAACTTGTATATATTCCCCCCATAGAAGACTTCCATGATTACCTAGAGAATCTCCATTTAGTATTTTATCAGATTTCTTTCCCTGATTTGCCAGTTGTTTAGGGTGGGGACTTAAACTGCAGAGTATCAGATCTAAACCAGTTTGCTTCTGGAGCTTTTTAAATTACTAATACCTTCCATCCTGAAAGATCAACTATGGATAAATTCTTAAATTACAAGGGAAAACAATTTGTAAATAGCATGGAAGTTCATGAAATTGTACTTCTAAACGGCCGTTCTCCTAGCGACTCCCCTGCCAATTTTACATTTATCGGTCCTCAAGGATCAAGCGCAATCGATCTTGTGTGGTGCTCTATGAAGGGTCTCCACCACTTTTCTGATTTACAAGTCTTACATCTGACTTCCCTCTCTGACCACCTTCCCGTTGTACTAACTATGACACTGCCACCCCCACATTCGGGGAAAAAGTTCGAAACTCTTGATTTAAATAAGCTGTTTTTTGATAAAACTGAAATAGAAAAGTTCGCATCTACGATGGAGTGGAGGGGGGAGGTGGCTGATATTGGCCTGGATATCGACGACCTCAACGCAATACTAACTTCGACTATAAAAGATGTCGCAATTGATTTGGATATGGGGAGGCGGGATCCTAATTTTATTTATTTTTAACGTAAACCATGGTTTGATGGTGACTGCCGAGATGCGCGGAAACGGGTGTCCGATGCATTGAGGATTTGCAGACTAAATGCCTTTTCAGAGGAATCTTAAGTGGCATATCTCAGTAAAAAGAATAGTTTTAGGAAAATTCAGGAGGTTAAGAGAAGAAACTATAGGAGAGCTCAAATCGATATTTTAGCAAATTGTAAAAACTCGGTCCAGTTCTGGGAAGTCATCAATGCATCGCGACCAAAAGCTCACCTCCAATCTCGTATTGATATAGGCACTTGGCACAGATATTTGTTGAACTGTTATTCATGTCCAAATTTGTTTTTACCAATTGGCGAAAATTTTTTTAAATTGACCCATCCCATATTGGATGGCTCTATTACTATGGACGAAGTCGCTAAGTGTTTGACAAACTGTAAGGATGGATAGGCCTCTAGCTGCGATGGAATCAGCTATGGGTTTTATAAAAATCTGCCTCAAAATCGGGCCCTGAAGAATGGGGTAGGTTAACAACTACTATGATTTTCAAGAAGGGTAACCCTGAGGATCCTGAAAATTAGAGGCCTATCACCCTTGCCAATTGCATCGCGAAAATTTTTACCCAAGTAATTTGTGATCGATTGGTCTCTTGGGCAACTGAATTGAAATTAATTCCTGAATCACAATCAGGTTTTAGAAAGGGAAGGAGCTGTCTTGACAAACTATTTACGCTAATATCCGTCATTTAAATACATCTGAGAAACCCGGGTGCGGTAGTATATACTGCTTTCGTCGACTTACAAAAACGGATTTTTTTATGGGAAATACTAATGCATTCGAATGCATTTTTCTACTACCCTATAATGTATATGGTATGATGTGTGATACCTTTTTATGCTCATTATTATATTACCACTGATCAGTGTTTGTGAGTACTATCTTCCATATATACATTCGTGTTTTCGAAAGGGAGTTCTGGCCCTAAGGACCCAAAAATGAATACAATACAATTCCCAAAATGTTCTGAAGTCTTCTTGCCGGAGAATAAATTACTTCTGAGGGGGGCATAAATGAACAATTTGCAGGCAAAACTGAAACACTTATTGTCAAGAATAAACTAGTTTCGGACAAGACTAGGCTGAACCCTCACATTGGCAGGACCCTCAATAGCCGAATTTTTTGAGATACTATACTGGTTCTAGTCATCCCTGAAATAGTTTAAAAAATACACTTGGACATTCCTGAACAAACTTTACCTCGCCGAAGACGCTCCAGATACGGCCGAGCGTCTGCGGCCAGAAGATCTTTCCTTATTTTCAAAAATAGTACAAACAGATTTACTACAAAAAAAAGCAGTGTGGAAAAACATAGGATAATGATTAAAATAGATCTATATCTGCAGGCGGAGTTCAACTAGTTTTTTTTCAATTTTCAACTATGTTTCTATCTCGAGTTTAAGGAGTCACTTAATTTTAAACTGTTTCCTCCTACTTCACACAGAAAGCAAGTGAACATAAAAAGACATTCAAAAATCGAATTGAACCTTATGTTTGCAGGATTACGAAATACTAGCGGACTAGTAGATCGACAAAAGTCATAACAACGGTTTACCCTACGCTAGTCGTAACCAATAATATTGAACATAAATTATTAGACTAGTTCCATAGAAAACAAACATGTTAAGAAATACGACCGGACCGATTCTGGATAAGGCAGAACTAGTTTTAGTTCGACTGAGATTGCCGAAAAAATTTGTGTCTGGTTACTATGGCGCCTAATATTGCATCTCAAAAAGAAAACCAGCCTCATATTTGATAACTACTTGAAATCATTAAGTCTCTTAATTTTGTTGTTCCGTATATCCTCTGTTTCAATCAAAGAAGAAGTGAATACGTTCTTCCAGAAATATGAAAATATTAAAACTTGTTCTATTTATCGAATAATAATGAACAACATACAATTTTTAGTTTTAATCTATTTACTTGTACTATTTATTTTTTGCACAACTTTCTTTCTGTATCATAAAAACGTTATTATATTTTCACCATTCGCATGCAGAAAAAAATTATCGAATATTTCCTAGAAATCGTAAATAATTACAGACTATTTAGGTAACTGTTTGAAACTTGAATTGCTTCAATTTGGTCAGAAAAAAATTTGATTTCAAATTGTAAAAATATCCTGCTCGAAATCAAGTAGGCAGAAAAGAATGAATATTGTACATTAAAAATATCATAAGCAGCAGAACAAAACGTAGATGTATTGGGAATTTAGAGTTGCAATGCGAGACCTGATAGCCATCTAGCGAACTAACCAACATGGCTGCCTATGGGATGCACGTAGCGTTGTTTACATGCGTGTTGCACTCAAATAACGCGATAATAAATATTATTGTGCCAGATTAATTAGTTAGAAGTACATAAGAAGTTCATTAGGTTATTATAAATTCTTAAAAATGGACAAACGCTCCGAATGGTTAAAACGACTCAAATTTCAAGATACAACAAAATTTTTGTGACACCAGTTCGCCATTAAAACGTATGAATTAACTGTTCAGATTTCCATAAATTTCGGGGGGGGGGGGCGACCCCCCCCCTGGCGTTCGCCACTGATACTGATCAACAAATACTTGTTTGCTCTCTGCATTCCAGCGTTGATGATTATGTATTTCCTGGTTTGTTAATTATACAGTTATTACGTGATTATTGACTGGAATTAAAACATCATCATTAAATAAAATCTATGGTTAATTTACAGATATTCCTACACAAAGAAAATATTTCAATCCTATCTTCCCCGGTGTAAGTCGTTCCACACACGATTGTAAAACCAGAATTGATCGCGCTTTCACCTTCGATCATGTTTTTATCGCATTTAAATTAAACTTTACTTGAATAAACGTGTTGAGACTAATGCTAATCATATGCATGCTGAATCCCGCAGGCAGCCATGTTTGTTCTGATACAGCAGCGCCTCTTTGCCCGCGGTGGATGTTTTCTTTGACGATAATTTAACTTTTTCGAAGTCAAGCTTCCGTTCAAGTTTGATGAACGGAACAAAATGAGGGTTTAAAATAATAATAGAACAATATTGATGAGAAAGGAACTATTAACACTAAGTTAGTCGAGAATGCTGATGGTACTCTCTAAATCTCTTGAACCAGAATCCTGGTCCAAGCAATGACAAAAATAAATCTAAACCATTGAACATGAACCCCAATTTTTTCTCCAAGGAGGATCTAAAGTTTTCGGGATCTAAAATCTAGATTGCGCCAGCGTCGCAAACTACAACAAGGATGTCGAATTTTTAAGATTCATTTTGATTTGATTTATGAATGAAACCGATTTTACGATTTTTCTGCTAAGTATAAATTCAATACTAAGCCATAAAAATTATTATTTATCAAAAACAAAGTGACCGAAATTGAATGCTTATCGTATAGAATAATAAACACGTTCTTTGTCAAAACTGTTTTTTTTTCGAAGAAACTGCTATTTCACCATATCAAGTAAGTAAATACATTTTGAGCTTGATTATACTCTAATGAATGTATAATGTGAACAATCTAATTCAGAATGTATAGAGAATATGAGTAATTGACGATCAGGACTGAAATATCAAATCTAACCCAACTTTAAGGTTATACTTCCCTAAATATTGAAAATTTTATGTATAAATTGATATATAATGACTCCGAGTTTATTCTTACGTCAACGTAAGTTGATCTAATATTGTTTCACTGTATATGATGTAGATTCCGGCAGAAGCACTTTGTTTGCGAGAAATACATTTTGTCATTGTTTACATATTGTTTCGAACTGCAAAAAAAATTATGAATTGATTTTCATGCACAAATTAAAGTGCGTCATTAAACTGTAAGTCACGTGCGCTAGTTCGCACTTTGACCGCATTGAAATCATAGATAGCGTCATGCATTTCTGCGGTTCCTGATATCCCCGCTCCATATTTGTACAGAAGAACGCATCCCGGGTCTACTGGACCAGAATATCATTCCATTGAACCAGGATCACAGGTTTGGTCGTTGTTTGGGCCAGAATTTTGGTCCAAGGGATTTAGAGTGTAAAATGGTGTGGAATATAGACAGAAAGAAAGACTATGTCCGTATTCTTTTCAAGAAATCGTATGGAGATGGAACTGTATGGAACCCAATAACTGTGGAACAGAAAAGGACGCGTCAGTCCACCCCGATGTGAGTTGTGGAATAAGAACTAATTCTCAGTTGGTATGCAATTACTGCGGAATACATGCGGCAAAACGCCAATGGGCAAAGTCAGTAATGAGTGGGTTTCTGAGAAACGTGGTGCAGAATTCTTTGCACGGGCATGACACGATTATTATGATTATAATTCCCAATTTGATTCAGCGGGTAAAATAGGAAACACTGGCGCTGATGGCCTTTCCTCCAACTATCTTGTTTGAATTTGAATAGAATGTCAGAATTTCATTGATCTTTAAAAGTAAATCCATATTTCTGGAATGTTGAAGCAATGTAAACATCTGCTTCTGTAATAATAAATTATTCCATTTCTCACCGTGTAATCAAAGTAAAAAGGTATAATTAATTATAACAATATCTGGTTCTTCTTGTCACTTCCATACTTATGTTCATACCATGATTATTTATACCTAAACTTGTCAAATACAACTTCACTAGTAAAATTCCAACGTTCGACGAAGTGGATTTACGAAACAAAGAAGAATAATTTTAGAACTTTTCCAAAAATTGTTACGTTGATCGGATTACACAAAAAGACATTTCAAAGGTTATCTTTTGACATCAGGTGTTGGCACTGCCATTTTGGCTACGCTGACACTTTCTAATCATTTTGCCAAAATCCATACACAATATTTGACTAAATGCAATCAGCGCCTCAGTTTCACGTTTTGCGCGCTGAGTCAAGTTGGGAACCAACTGTCTATAGAATGCAATGACTGGCGTGGCATACCCCTGATTCTTCGAGACTGTTCAGTGATGTTGAGAGAAAGAAGAATGAACTTTCAATTAAGCAAGTGCACTTAGGAAAAGTTAGTGGTAGTGTATCGAGAGGTAGACCGATAAAAAAAAGAGGGAAGTGTGTAAATCATACTATAAAACGGAAATATTAAAGAACAGGGCCCGACTAGTATAAGACATTGATGATGTTTTCCAGATCGAAGCCTTCCTTACAGTATGAGGCAAAATCAAAATTATTACAAATGTGTCTAAACCAGTTTCAGACGAACCTGTCCCAAATGTTTCCAACGAACTTGAATTTGAACTAGAGCTTGAAATTCTCAACTGTATTTTGGTAGCCCTTATACTTATATACAAACTAGCAGACCCGACCACGCGTTACTGTAGCTCAAAAACACATGTGACGTGAAATAAGTTGTAGCAGAAAAAAAATGAAACAGGGCGCCATCTATTGGTTCCTTAGCCAAACGACGTCATGAAAACTGTTGAAGTGTCGTTCATTAAACTAACTTACATTGCCAACTGTAAGAAACTTATGCACTTACAAATCATTAAAACTCTTTGTCCTATAATAAAATTTTGATTTGCAGTAAAAGATATTGAGGTAATCAAACGAGATAAGAAGTATTTATTCCTTTGAGTTGGACCAAATTACACAGAGTATACAAAATTTTAGCAAGATCGGTTGAGTGGTTTCGAAGTTTAGTTTGGACAAGCATCATGGCAAAAGATATTTATGCACATGGATTTATATATTTTTCCTAGGTTTTCCTGATTGAAAGTCGTCCCTGCAACCGGGCATCAAACGAGGATGAAGACAATAACGGTCTTCTCGTAAACTCGACGACTTTCCAATATTCTCGAGCAGAGGAAGATCCCCTCGTGAATTTAACGAGTGTGCGAGCGTGCGGGAGTGCTTACTAAGTTTGTGTGAGTGTTTAAGGGTGGTTACAAGAGCAGGGCTGTTTATTCGGAGTGGAACCCTCTCCAGGCCTTAATCCGCGAACTCTCCAGGGAGAATCAGCGGTGGATGGAAAACGGCTGGAAGAATCGTACACCCTCCTACCGAATATTAGGGTAAAATTTGCTGAATGCGAGGATACGGTTCTGTCAGATAGACAACTCAATATTCCTTCTTTATCACTACTGTTCTCTCCATTAATTTTTTCTCGTGGTTTTTATTTAACCCATATGATGATCATAATAATAATCAAGTTTTTGAGCGTTGAACTTCATCTGAAACTTTTTCTATCTACTTTTACCGAAGTTCTGGTGGTGCGGTTTCCACCGTGAACTGTAGCTTCATGAAGGATATTGAAAAACAAACTCTTAAAACGAAAAAGTGCCTTCGATATATCAGGAAGTGAGTGCTTGAAACAGCTTAAAACTGCTTGTGAATAGAAATATTTTTCCTACGTGTTCGTTAACTACAAATAAGAGCAGTTTTCCCGTTAAACATAAACAAATAGTAAAAAAAAGTCTCACATTTATATTTGCTGATTATTCATATTTCGTGAAAATTAGTTTTAATGGTCAAGACATGACTGTAGGAGGGAAAATATCAAAATGGTACGTGACAAACAAAAGCTCAACCTGACACGTGACTCACAAAAGGACATCGATGGATTGATTGCGAGTGCATTACCGGAGGACAATAATTTCGAAGGGGAGAAAATGACGATATTGCTGATAATAATAATCAATAATAGATAACAGAACCGATTTAAATTTTATTCTTTATTTTATATTTAGAAATTCCAAAGAGATGTAGCTATCATTATAAAAATATTGATTCTAATATTACTGTCACAGCTTTTAACTTTCTTTCTTTCTAATTAATTTTGTATTAAATTCCTATAACTCCATCACGTTTAATGTCGCGTTTCGATCTTTGTATATATGTTTCATTTTCGTTGCATCAACTTATGAAATACCATTGCAATTTTTCATCCCATTCATTTCACTTCAACATTTCCTCTACGAAAATGATCTTTCAATTTATAACTTATATATTTTTATTTATTTACTCCAAATTGGAATAATTTTAAATGCAATATAACTTTGAAATTTCAGGATCCGGGAAGATTATTTTTGTCATAATGATTTTCCTTTAAATTAAGTAGATGTCAAAATTAATCGTGATAACTACATGTAGCAGGGACGCAGAAAAATTTTGAGAAATAAAACTCCCGAAACTGGAAAATTCCCGTATAATGAAATTGTTTATAGCTTATAGATTCACTGGATTCAAAATTTCCCAAAATAAAGTGGACAAAAATAAAAAATATCCAACACAAGGGAATTTTTAGGACAGAACAATTGAAAAATTGTCAGATATTAAAATAAAAAATAAAATATTTCTATTCAATTGACAAATTTTTTACTGTTCTATTTATTTATAATTCAAATAAGTTATTATTCATTCGATTCGGGAAATCCAAATTCAATAATATTATTAACTGTCGACAGTTTTACTATTCCGGAATATTATAATTTAAGGATAATATTAGAATTATATTTCATTAGATTTTTCGATACTAATCTGATGAAAATGTAAATTACCCTATTTTACAAGTCGAATATTTATGAACCCGATAAGGCAGATGTGATTCTAATCGGAACGTTCCTCATAATTGTGAAACTTATTGTTAGTTATAATTCAAATATATTATTTAGAAATAGATTAAAGTGATATTTGATGATGATTTTCATGGATTCTCAGCATTTATAGTATTAAATGCGATTTTGACCATTTTAAATTCGATAAAAAGGAAGAAAATGGGATCATGGTTACTAGAACGTTCATTCTAATGAAAAATTGGAACTTTCAGTATCATTTTTGAACTCAAGAGGAACAAATGATGTTTAAAAAAATCTACGCTAAATCCTAAAATGAGTCATTTTAATTTATGGATGAAAAATCGATATTCGTCACATTTGTGTATGGATTTACTTGGATTATCAAAATTTTGAACCCAGATATTCCCAAATGAATTCGATATTCTACAGAGCAAAAAATCTTGATTATTAAATTTACCAAATCGAGAAATTCCTGTAAATTGAATAGAAACTCACATTCCTTTCTAGAATTGAAATTTTATTTTGAACAAGTTTTCAATAGTAAATGCCAACAAAATAATAAATTAAAAAATTAACGTGATTTCAGAAGTTTTGAGATTTTAAACAATGAAAAATTGATATGTTACTAGAAAGTTCTTTCTAAGGAAAAATTGGAACTTATAGTATCATTTTTAAGCTCCAGAGAAACAAATGATGTTTGAAAAATCTGCGCTGAATCAGAGATTGAATCATTTTGATTTTTGGATGAAAAATCAATGTTTGCCACATTTAAATATGGAATTCCTTGGATTTTCGAAATTTTAAACGCAGATATTCCCAAATGAAGTCGATATTCTATAGAGAAAAGATCTTGATCATTAAATTTACCAAATCGGGAAATTCCTGTAAATTGAATAGGAACTCAAATTCCTCTTCAAAATCCGAATTTTGTTTTGAACAAGTTTTCAAAAGTAAATGTCAACAACATAATAAATTTTTCTAATTAACTTGATTTCAGAAATCTTCAGATTGTGAACAATGAAAAGTCGATATGTTGCTATAAGATTTGAAAAATATATTTAAATAACTTTTCAGTCTGGTAGAAATTAAAATATTCAATAGAGCCTAGAAAGCCTTGAATTTATTTGAAGTAGCATGAAAAACATGTAAAAAATTCGACCCACTATTAATGAAGTTAATGACGGAAGGGTTATTTTCAAGAGAATAATGAAAGGAAAAACAGATTTTCTTCATTTGGAAAGGAATTTTGCTTTTCTACTGTTAGTCCAGATTTACTATTTAAGTTTGTACTTAGTGCAAAATTCAATTGAAAATCATCGAATTTCCTTTCTGCATATGAAATTCTTATAAAAATCAAGCAATAGAAGAATTTATCCGAGATTAGAGATTTTTTAGAATACTTTTTTGAAATAAGTGATGAAATCATCAGTAGATTATATTTAGCTTATCATAAAAAAATAATTTCTAAGAGATGTTTCATGTATGGATTTAAATTCTCTTCTAGATTCAAATGGTTTTTCCTGTTCTCCTGAAAATGTTTATAGCAAAATAATGTTTAAATCATATCATCATTCATATTGCATAGAGTCAAAATGCACTGATTTTTTACATAATTCAATCATCGAATTCAAAAATTGAATAAAAAAATTTTATTGAAAAATGAGACAACTAAAAAATTCATCCTTCCAAAAATCTGACTATCTCACTAATTTTTTAGGTAAGAGAAAGAAATTCTAATTCTTTCTACAAGATCAGAAATATCTTCAATTAGGAGGAAGTGTATAATAGAGTTTAGATTCGCAAAAATAGTTTATTATAAAGTAATCATTAAATATAATATTCTTCTCATTTAATACGAATCTTCTTATTGATCCCCCAATGAGCATGAAAGAGTCTTGCGTCCAATTTTGGTATCGTCGACACAATATATAAATATAGATTTATTTGAAAATATGAATAATATATGAACTAATTGATTGCATTATAGTAATCTTTTATGTTCATTATTGCAGTATTTATATGCTGCTAGTTATTTCATCATCCAAAAAATATGATTTATATTATAATTTAATCTTCTTATGCTTGAATATGGTTTTAAATATTACAGTTTCATTTTAAAGCAGTCAAAATTTTGCTGGTCTTGAGAAAATAAGATAATTTCAAAACTCATCTCAATGACATTTAAAAAAAAAAAAATTTCATTCAGTCATCCCTATCACTGTGTTCACCACCGTGTCGAGTAATCCAACAAATTCAGGAACCACAATTAATCCAAAATTGCACAAATTCCTGCACAGTCGCAAAACTCCAAATTCCAGGAGGTAAGGCACAAAAAACAACACCAAATCCAAAAAGTAAAAACCACATTTCACACTTCAACAATTTCATTTAAACATTTTTGTAACGGAACCAGCATCATATAAAGGGATCCTCAATTTTAAAATCCCACAGTATGTAATTGACTCTCAGACTTTTTTGAAAAACGAGAAAATTAAATTAACTCCCAGATTTCGGGGGTGAAAACTGGGACTTGGAAATTTTCACTCACCAATAATTAAGTCCAGATCGTGAAAAGTGCGAAGCGGGTTCGAAAGCGCGGGCTACGCGTCGCGACGGAGAACGTTTCGATGTCGTCCTGTTTCTCGTCCAGTAGACCTGGTTGCAATTCTCCAGGCGCCGGCGTCAACTTTTGATGAGCTATGATTGGTCGAATTTTTCGACGCATCGATATCACTGGCCAACCAGCCGCAGGCGTACCCCTTTCGGATCGACCCCAGGCGGAGCTTCCCTGTTCCCTTTTTGCAATAACAACCATTCCCCCTGCAATAACAATATTTTCGCCCTTGCAACATCCAACATCCGTACAACCAAGATGCTCCAGATTCCACGGTTATTGGGACAACGAACCCCAGACAGATTCATATAAGTCATCAAATCACAGAACCCTCTTCATAACTTCTAAGGTCTTCCAAGATCCATTTGCCTGACGATCTTGGCTTGTGTAGGAATTAAATCGGAAGATAGTATAAGGTTCTCCAATTAGGATCCCTGCAAAATTATACAAAGGTCCCATTTGGGATTATAGAAGAATTATTTATATAATGGACATTTTTATTTGGTGCAATGCTTGACCCCTATCTAAGTTTCTGATAAGATCATTGCAGATTTCTTAGATAATTTGGAACATACATCCCAAAAAGATTGATGACATGCAGGGAAGGGATATTTATTTGACTCACATGAAGAAATTATTATGAGACAAAAGATAAATTTTACATCGATTCCAGGTGTGGAATTCAATTAATTAAAAATCGAAATCGAAACTACACATTGAGCGGGGATAATTCCGTGATTTCCTGGTTGATCTGCTTTCGACTTTATTTACATTCAAAAAATAGCGGGAGTTGCGATGTCAGCGCTATCTGCCGTCATAAGAGTAAATTAAACTGAAGCAATATGGCGATTCCCAGTTGTCAATTGCTCTTTGCTAAGTGATGTAAAATAATTTCTAGTGCGTGTGCAATAGTTTCATAAATTTCAGGGGAGATTTATAAGTAAAAACGATGTTTTATTTGTGTTTGTTCAACCGAATTCGAGTGAGTTCAAGGGAATTAAAATTATTATATTGAAGAAAACTAAATCGAAGAGAATTCAGAGGGAATGAATGATTCCAAGAAATTTAAAAAAAAAACTATAAGCTTAGTAAATAGTAAGATCCGATACAGCCTCAGAAGATTGGATGACATTCGACGAATTGCAAAGAAATTGAATGGTATTCAAAAAAAATCAACCGAATCCGAAGGAATGCGGAGTGATTCAAAGGTATAACATAAAATACAATGACAGGCTGAGGAGTTCATAGAATTTATTATCAACAAATCAGATGAAAAATATGTAATGAACCTTGGGGGAATCAATGCAATATAACCAAGTTTAAACAAATGAAACAAACCAAAAGGTATCACATGGAACTAAAAGAAATAAAATAGAATCAAAGGTCAGGCGAATGACAAAACTGAATACAATAGGACAAGAAGGATTTGAATTTAATCGAATGGAATTCGAAGGATTCGAAAGAGTTCGAATGAATTGAATCGAATACAGCACAATTTAACAAATAACAAATCAATTTTTTTTAAATATACAGAATCGAACGGAGATCAAAAGAATTTAATGTAGTGAGTGGAATTGAATGGATTCGAAGTAGGTCAGAAGAATTGAACAGAGTTTGAAGAAATTTAACGAAATTCGAAGCAATACATTGGTTTACAATCAAATTCACAGAATTTAAAGGAATTCAATACGAAACAAACATAGTTAATCAAATTCAATCGAATTACAAAGAACCTAATGGATTTTAAGTAAATCTAACGAAATTTTGAAGGATCCAATGGAATCAAGAAAAATGCAATGGAATTCAAAAGGATTCAAATCTGATTCATAATAGTCTAATGAAATTCGAACGGTTAGAATAAAATACAATTGTATTGAAACTGATTACAATAGGACAAGAAGGATTCGAATTTAATCGAATGGAATTCGAAAAAGTTGGAATGAATTGAATCGAATACAGCTTAATTTAACCAATGAAAAATAAATCTACAGAATCGAACGGAGATCAACAGAATTTATTGTAGTGAATGGAATTGAATGGATTCAGAGCAGATCAGAAGAATTGAACGGAGTTTGGAGAAATTTAACGAGATTCGAAGGAATACAATAGTATACGATCGAATTCAATAGGAACGAAATATAGTTAATAAAATTCAATCAAATTACAGAGAACCTAATGGATTTTGAATACATCTAACGAAATTTTGAAGGATTCAATGGAATTAGGAAAAATTCAATGGAATTCAAAAGAATTTGCTGGGATTTAAAAGGATTCAATCTGATTCATAATAGTCTAATGAAATTCGAATGATTAAAATGAAATACACCTGCATGGAAACTGAATACAATAGGACAAGAAGGATTCGAATTCAATTGAATGGAACTCGAAGGATTCGAAAAATTTCAAATGAATTGAATCGGATCCAGCCTAATATAACCAATAATAAATAAATCAAAAATAAATCTACAGAATCGAACGGAGATTAACAGAATTGAATTTAGTAAATGGAATTGAATGGTTTCGGAACAGATCATAAGAATTGAACAGAGTTTGAAGAAATTCAACGAAACTTGAAGCAATATACTATAAAACGATCGAATTCACGGAATTCAAAGGAATTCTATAGGTACCAAACAATCGAATGAAGAAAAATTCAATGGAATTCAAAGGAATTTATTGGAATTCAGAAGCATTTAATCTGATTCATAATAGTCTAATGAAATTCGAACGATTTAAATGAAATACACCTGCATTGAAACTTAATACAACAGGACAAGAAGGATTCGAATTTAATCGAATGGAATTCGAAGAATTTTAAATGCAATATACTATAATATACGATAATACGATCGAATTCAAAGGAATTCTATAGGTACCAAACAATGGAATGAAGAAAAATTCACAGGAATTAATTGGAATTCAAAAGGATTCATTAGGATCCATAAGAGTCTTGTGAAATTCGAACAAAAAAATGGAATACAATGGTTAATTAAAAGCAGGCCAAGAATTTCATGGAATTCAAAGCAATTCGATAGGATTTAAAAGCTTCAATAAACTGGGGTCTCCTTTTTGGCCTCAAATGAGCTTCACATAAATAAAATCTGAACAGGCAGACCCGTCTAAATTATTCCCATCAAGAATGCATAATATTAATCAACTATATTTTGTTTATTTTGTTGTATCGAATTCAACTAATCATATTCAATGATGGGTCTTCTTTGTATTCTATCAGATTCCATGTTTGAAACTTCAATTTGCTTTTATAGAGATTGCTATGTCTCACATAAAATATTCCCTCTCTGCTCCAAATACCTGAGATTCGAAAATCGCAGAATTAATAGAATTCTAAATTAAATGGATCACCGTATAATTAAAAGTAACTACGCAGTGTAAGGGAATCCCATATTATTTTATGTAACTCGATAAAAATGAGCTGTAGAAATGTACACAGTTCGCAATAGATTCCCATGAAATGTAAAGGAGAATTGAATGGAATTCCTGAGAATTCAATATTTGATTCCGTGAAATTTGAATAGTTAGAAATAGGGGAAATTTTTAAAAGGGTCTTGATTATGCTCTTCGGAGGGATGTGGGATATTAGAGAAGAAAGTGGAAGGCCTTTTTCAGAATAGGATCAAAGGAGGGGCGAGGAGTGTATGACATAGGTCAGAGGAGAGGGTGAAGGAGTGATTGATATGAGAGTGTATGGAATTAGAAAAAAAAGGGATTAGGAGATAGAAAATAAGAGTGAAAAAGAGAAGAGTATAGGAAAAGGGAATGGGTGTACTAAGGAAGGTGAGTGCGAAGTTATGTTTTAGATCGAAGACGGAAAGTTATATTGGAGAGAAAATTAGTGGCAAGCGTGGCGGAAGATAGTGATTAGGAGTGGAGTCGCGAGAAAGATGGAAGAAATTAGCAGACAGAGGCCCGTAGGTAGGGAGGTGGAAGAGGAGTATTTATTGCGCAGTAGCAAGGGCAGGGGGCAATAGGAAGAGAGAAGAATTTGAAGAAATGAGGAAGAGAAGAAGATTCCTGAAAGAGGAGGTAGGACAATGGTAGAGAAGGGTCTGAAAGGATGTTGAGGGGATTGGAAAGAGGGGCCTTGGGGAGAGGTATAGGGAAGGCAGAAACAGGAGAATTGGAACAGATTAACGTGGAAAGGTGGCAGATGTAATGGAGCGGAGGTAACAGCAAGGCTAAAGGGGGAGAAGGGTGACGAGCAACAGTTGAAAGGGGTTATGGATAGAGGGTTTTGATGCAAATGAAAGTGTGATTAGGTGAGGTAAGGAAGTGATTATCTAGAGAAGTATACGGAAAAGAGTGATAAGAAGAGTGTAGAGGACAGTGTAAGAGATAAGGGGAACGGAGGAGTATATAAGAGGATCTAGGAAAGTTTGAGGGCATAGAGCAGTGGGAAGAAGGGGGGAAGAGAGGAAATACGATACACTGTTGGAGGGAAAGAGTTAAAAGATTCTGATCATCAGGCGCAGGAGATGAGCAGAGTTAGAAGGCTAATAACGATGAGACTTGAGGGAAAGAGTTGATTATTTTGAAGGGAAGGATGAGGGAAGATAGGTCAGTTTTTATAGGACACAGGAGGAGGAGAACATAGCGAGGGATGTGTGGGAAAAAGAGGATAGCTTTTTTCCGCTAAAAAAAATGTATTTAACAGTTCTCGAATATCCTCTCTCCAAGTTACAAAATTGATAACTTATTCTTATTCTAAATACCTTTATGAATAATAAAAGACCGCAAATCACTCTCTTTAAGCTAAAGAAGTGGAAATGTTTCTAAACAATTTAGGATTCATCAAGAACCCTAACAGACCTGGTAGAAATCTAGATACCCAAGAGGTCGAAGTTCGTCAATTACACTGGGTGCATTAGGCGATAACGACAGTGAAATCAAAGTTGTTTGCAGGGAAAAACCATTCATGAAGGGTCGAGAAAAAGATAAAGCCAAACCATTGAGCGGAGCAGCATCCGCTCTCCCTGCAGATCGATATTTCCCCGCGACGAAGGAGGGCTTGCTCGCCTGCGGCTCACCCCCGATGCTGACTCTGTGTTTGCAACAATGCGAGTTAACTCCTAACTTCCAGCGATGGCCTCGAGCTGTCATCGATGACCGAGCATTTTTTTCCTTCTTTATAGAGACGTTTATGGTCACGGATCCGAAAAATCTAAGATATCGATAGGCTTGGCTTTCTAAGGAAGTGTGATGACTTCATGATTTGTTGATATACTTTACTTCTTTTATTTGACACTTCTCGATAATAGCCTCTAGATTAATAGCGTACACTTTCGACCCTAAGCGTTTTGTGGGAGGGAGTTACTTCAACCTTGAAAGTTCCTTTCTTTTTTTGGACCAAACAATTCTTTTCTTAATATTCTGGAAGATTTGAGTCCAAACACAATTTTATTGATTTATTCGATAGTATCGCATTTTTCTTCTACTTTCGAAAATTCTAAAATTCCAATGCATTACAAGTACCAGCGTATAGTTTTGGAGCACTAACCAGATGACCTATTTAAAATCAGCCTTGGATTCGAAAAGCGACAGCGTCATCCGGAATAAATTTATGAACATTTTTCTTCAAGTTTCAGAACGCTCATCAAATCATGCGTGCAATGAGCTTCAGTTTAAGTAATTTGTCTTTGTAAGTACTGATATATCACGCGAGGAAGACAAACAAGAATTCCTAATGTTGAAGGAATTTTGTAATTCAGAACCAACTATTGACAGGAGCTAAAGAAATTAACTTGTTGATTTGATATTAATAAAAAATCGTCCTTCAGAATTTTACCTGTCATTTGAGGCATTAACTATAGAAAATGTTTTACGTGTTTGTGAAATAATAATTGTTTGATGCCAGCATGCTAAATTCAAAGCACATTACCGCCACGTAATTCGACGGTGCGGCAATGTATTTTTAATTTTGTTCATCTCCAAAGACAAATTATATTACCAAAACATTAAAAATGTTAAGAAAGAGCTAATTCATCGTTTTTTATCTTTATTGAAAAAATTTTAACCGTAAATGTCGTGTGAATCTCGCAATATTTCCTATGCCAAATCGAACATGAGTTTTACTATATTACATGTGTTAATGTAAAAAAAAAATCTAGAACAAAAACTGTAAAATCTAAGTGAATAAGCTCTTAGAACAATTTTTTGGACTTTTTTAATCGTACGCCTTGATATGATATGTTCATCACGTCAGAAAATTTTTTTCTCTCCACATTCTATTATTCAAATACTTTATTCCAATAATTACTAATAATAATTATTCTTTTCAATAATAACTCTTTTTCTTTTATAAATTTATCATTATAATAATCCATTTATATCATTTTTTAATCCTACATATTATTGTAATTGATTATTCATATTATATATTTATAGTTTGTATGTGATATTTTTATAACATTATTATTTAATTTGTATTGTTCTAAAATTCCAAATATTTTTACATTCTCATCAGAGAAGGTATTAGATTCGTGTAAAATTTGACCTCCCCCCCCCCCCCCCGGCCCTTCTGGCCGAAGCATTGTGGACT
>WSXT02190222.1:0-19928 GCA_011762715.2 Neuroterus valhalla
CTTAGAAAATAAAATTTGTATCCCAATCTTACACTTTCTAATTGTAAATTACCTATTTTGTTGGAAATTAATCTTCACGGGCTGAAAATTCAACAATTAGGTAAAAAATGGAACTAACTGTTTGAAAATTAATATTTATGTTAAAAATTCAAAACTTTGTTTCACGAATCAAAAATTCTGGTACAAGATTCAATTATTTCATTGAAAATTACAAAATTCATTGTTACATTCATCAATTAAGTAAAAATTCCACTTTTTTCAGGAATAATATTTTTGAGTTACAAATTTCACTGCTCTATAGGTATTCTTTGTGGCTTTAAATTTTAGAAGTTTGTTAAAGGTTAATGTTTTGTGGTTATCATTTGTCCACTATAGTAGAAAATTATTCTAAATGGTAGAATAATTATCTTACAGCTTTGAAATTTAACAAATTTATTTACAATTTTCTATTTTGGTAGATCATCAATTCTCGGTAGATAATTCATTGGTTAATTGCAATTTTGTATATTTGGTTGAAAGTTGAAGTTTCTGTTGCAAATTTATTTTTAAAATAAATTCAACTCACTAATTGGAAATAATTTTTCTTGTTCGGCGAAACATCAACTCTTTTGCTCAAAGTTTGACTATTTCATTCTTTGGTGAAAATTTTTGCAGAATATTATCCAAATATTTATTTTCTTCATTAGATGGGACTTTTCAAAGAATCATTGATGAAGTATGAGGCGTGATTTTCAAACGGAAGAATCAAACAATTTTTTTTTAAATAAATGTTTTTCAGTTGAACATAACATTATTTGGTAAAAACTCATGCATTTTGTCAAATAATTCGTCTTCTCCTTCAAAAAATGGTGGAAAGAGTAATCTTTCTTAGCTGCGAATTTATCTTCCTTTATTTTAAACTCAAATTTCTTGGTTGAAAATTATTCTACTCAAACTGAATATTCATCTTTGAAGGAGAAATGTGAAGCTACTTGATTAAAAATTCATCCTATTGTCTTCAAAATTAAACTTTCGGTATCTAACTTAAATCCGAAATCAAACATTTTTGTTGAAGATTCGCCCAAATAGTTTATCTTTTCACAATTATTCTTTCTGAGTAGAAATTTCGTTGTTAGGACACACTTTTATCCACGAAGACATATTGTTAACTAAACTTACCAGAAAGTTGAAAAAAAAGTGGAATCCGTGATTAACAAACAGGAAAATCCCTTAAGGGATGAAGAGGGGGGCTCAAATTCCCAACCAAGGTTGTAAACGATGTGGTTAGCGTGAGTCAAAAAAGCTAGAAATTGATAATATCCTTCATAAACGGTCCCTTCAAGTGTTGATCAAAATTTATTCTCAAGCCATCAATAATGACCGTGTGAGCGAAAACTTGTGCACACATGTTCGTGGGTGTGTTTGTCGGTATGGAAAAAGAAAAAAAGAAAACGAAATCGAGACAAGGAATCGTGACGGTTGGTCGTGTGTCCCGCGGGGAGTGGTGGTTGGTCGATGGGACCAGAATCGTATGAACAAAGAAAGAACGTGGGGGTACGGCCGCTTGGGCCCGGGCACTTGGGTCCCCTACGAAGGCGAAAGTGTGCTGTGTATATAAGGCCCCGAACAGTTAGCAAACAGCATCCAGTTCACTCCTGGACGCACCGGGAACATCGCGAACGCAAAAATGAGGAGCCTGGTACGTCGAAACGTGTTGTGGTATAACATTGTACAAATGTACAATTGTACATTCGTGTTGTGGAAACATAAGGCCCAGTGCGCGAAAGTTTGAATCTTCGGCGCGCGAATCGTGTTCCTGGGCCCGAGACTCTTGCAGTGAAATAATGTTCAAGTTGTGATTAAATTTGAATTAAATGAAAAATGGAATTGAGCTTGCATTAAAAAAAACGCCCTTTTGTTATTCTGGTTCTGACACTTTTGTTATTCTGGGCCTGACACTTTTGTTATTCTGGGCCTGACACTTTTTCTATTCTGGGTCTTATAAATACTTTCGTTATTCTGGGTCTGACACTTTTGTTATTCTGGGCCTGACACTTTTGCTAATCTGGGTCTAACAAATACTTTTGTTATTCTGGGACTGAAACTTTTGTTATTCTAGTCATGACACTTTTGTTATTCTGGACCTGGCACTTTTGTTATTCTGTGCCCGATACTTTTGTTATTCTTGGCCTGGTATTTATGGTATACTGGACCTGATACTTTTGTTATTCTGGGCCCGACACTTTTTTATTCTGGGTCTGACGCTTTTGCTATTCTGGGCCTGACACTTCTGTTATTCTGGGCCTGGCACTTTTCGTCGCCTTCAAAACGACAAAATTTTTACTCCATACTTTTTGCAAATTAACAGAAATAATTCATTTGCAATTTTAATCCGAACTTCCTAGTGAAATAGTTTTGAAAAAAAAAAAATATTCAGACCATAACATATTCCCCATTATTCACAAGAGGAACCAAATTTGTATCAATTTTAAACTTGTGAAACAATTTCCTTTTAAAGAAAAATGGACAAAAGCTCGAATACGAAAATGACCTTCTTTGATATCCTGAGCCTGAAAATTTTGTGGCTTTGTAAAAAACAATTGTTGGATTTAATTATTTGGAAGTTCATTGAAGATTAGGATTTGCAGACCTAATTGGAACTTCACGATTTATTGATTTTGAGAAATTATATTCTGACTATTAAATAAATTGTTCTCATTATTTACGAGAAGGATGAATATTGTTGTAATTTTGAAGTTCTCAAACAACTTTGTTCCAATCAGAAACTGACCGAAACTCTTATTCAAAAATGAGGCCTTACAAAATTCTGGGACTTACACTTGCTGTTTGATCCAAAAATTTCCTAGTATATCAATTTTTGGAAGAAATATTCTGATTTGAAAATAATTTTTTTTGTAGAGGAACAAACTGAATTTCGATTCCAGAAATTTAATACAATTTCATGCAAATAATTTTGTTCTTTGTTCTGGAATATGCATCGATTCCATATTTTATCAATTTTGAGACAATCAGAAATTGCTAAAGGAAAACCGTGCTTTCTTAAATTCAAAAATTTCTTTGAAATCGAGAAAACGAATATAATTTGAAGAAAAAAATTCATTGAAAAATAACTATCTTGTTGAAGCAAATGAGTTTATTGGGTCAAAAGAAATTTTGCTGAACTAAAGAAATTTCTTTGCATCAAAGGAACTTTTCTAAGACTAAGAGCCAATTAATATTTTCCTTTGATTGGAATAAATTTTTTTTGGACAGGAGGATATTTTTTCTGAATCTCTTAGAATACAAAATTTTCCCTTCTGGATTCTAATTTATCTTTTTTGGTAGAGAATTAATGTTTTCTCTTGTGGATGATTTAACATTCAATTTTCTCTTCAAAAATTACCAAGTTGACAAATTCGTCTTCATCATGTTAAAATAATCTTTGTTGTTGAAAATCCGTTCTTATGGGGTTACAGTTACTTTGTAGTTACAAATTTTATAAATCTTCCCACCCTTCAGAACAAACTTCATTTCAATTTGTTGTATTATATTATTTAAATAAATTTTTAATCTGATATGATCGCAATTAATTTTTAATAAAAGTTTAACTCAACTACTAACTATAGAAAAGCATTTTCGGTTTCGGGTTCATTTATTTCTCTGATTATCTTCCTTTTGCTAAAATTGCACTCCAGGAAATTCAATTTCATGATGGTTCAATGAAATTACAAAAATTTTTATTTTATCATCAAATTCGTAAAGGTAAAAAAATGACTGGCGTTTTCCTCCTCTTTCAAGAATAGAAGTCCGGTATAAAGAATCTTTGCTTCGCATTTTTACACTTTTCTTCAATCCAGAAAAGAATACAGACCTAATTTGATGCACTTCCAGAAATATTATGAAATGTTCTCAGCTCATTATCGTCATATAACAGCTTTTCTCATAACTCTAAGTAAATTTAATTAAATTATGCATAAAAGAATGAACACCATCGACCAAAAGCAACCGTTAATTATTACATAAAAGTTCTTAGAAAACGTTTTCTTTTCAAGTTTGTATACTTTATGTTTGTATACTCGTGAACATCGACTATGCTTCCTAAGGATGGTCCATCGCCACCACTTTACTTTCATGAAAAATATTTTTCATTTTCCTCATGTTCTCTCAACTCACGATAACTAAAACATTCACAACATCATGAAACTCACAACCCTCTCTAAAAAACCTTTCCTCAAATTTCAGATCCATGTGGCTCTGTTCGCTCTCGTCGTAACAGCGACGTGGGCCGAAGAAGCAAAACCCGCCAAAGAAACCGAAAAGTCTAGCGAGACAACTAAAAAAACAGACAAACGAGGTCTCTTCGATTTGGGATATGGATACGGAGGCGGTTATGGAGGTGGTCACGATCTAGGAGGTGGTGACTATGGAGGCCTGGAACTTGGAGGCTACGGCGGTGGCTACGGAGGCGACTACGGTGGTCACGACGATCATCATCACCACGTCAAAACAGTGACAGTTGTCAAGAATGTCGCCGTGCCATATCCCGTGGAGAAGCACGTCCCATACCCGGTGGAAAAACATGTCCCATATCCCGTGAAAGTACATGTGCCTCAACCCTACCCAGTCGAAAAACATGTCCCAGTCCCATACAAGGTCTACGTCAAAGTTCCAGTCCATGTTCCCCAACCCTACCCAGTTGAGAAGAAGGTGCCCTATCCAGTCCATGTTCCAGTCGACAGACCCTACCCCGTCAAAGTTCTTGTTCCCCAGCCCTACCCTGTAGAGAAGAAGATCCACGTTCCAGTTCAAGTACCAGTGCCACAACCTTACCCAGTTGAGGTAAAAGTACCTTACCCAGTGAAGGTCCCAGTCCATGTTCCACAACCATACCCTGTAGAGAAGAAGGTGCCCTATCCAGTAAAGGTTCCAGTTGACAGGCCTTATCCAGTCCATGTTCTCAAACCCTACCCAGTTCATGTAGAGAAACATGTGCCTTATCCAGTGGAGAAACCAGTTCCTTACCCAGTGAAGGTTCCAGTTGACAGGCCCTACCCTGTCCATGTTGAGAAACATGTTCCCTATCCAGTCAAGGTACCCGTTCCAGCACCTTACCCAGTTGAGAAGCACATTCCCTACCCTGTCGAGAAACATGTTCCATATCCAGTAGCAGTTCCAGTACATCATCACTCCCATCATGAAGAAGGTGGAGATGGAGGATATGGAGGTGGATATGGAGGAGGTTATGGATATGGTGGTTATCATTAAGAGGTAGCCTAAAGACTTCACCCAACATCTACCATCCCTATTGACCTGACCCTAGTTAGACCTAAAAGTATGTAGTTTTGACGACTAATTGTTCTTGGAAACCTGCATGTTGCGTGGAGTTTACAGTACCAACGACGAGTAACGAACATCCTCGTTTATGATCTTTATTTAATTCATTATCAGAGGTACTCGGGATCTAAGCGTTGTTATTTTATTTCAGTTATATTATATCAAATCAGTTATTAAATATAAATCATCACGCCCCTGGATCCCGAGTACTTCCTCATGGTCTCAACAAAGCGCTATGGATCATCGCTTGAGAGTAGCATCTTCTTTTGTACCTTTAGCTCATAAAATATTTTTATATGGAAACGATATTAAAGGATTTATCCAGAATTACAATCTTTTTATTTCCCTTACAATCCTCCCAGTTCCAGCACACTACTTTTTAGTTGAAATTAACAACCCCATATGATAGAGGGAAAACCTTTTCTCTCATATTTTAAGAGCTCCTTCAGTTTTGAATTCGCTTGACTTATTTTGTAGGTCATGAATGAGTTTTATGAAATAAAGCTAGGGGTAGTTTAAGAAACGAGTCGCTAAGTTATGAACGTGCAAAAAGAACCAGAGGGATTTCCCTACCGTGAAAATTCCACCTTATAAGATCAGTCACGCATGAGAAGTTAATGAGTAATAATAATAATTATTATTATTATAATAATTCAAGTAAATAGGTAGTTCTCTTTCAGAACTTGTGCGTACGCATACTAAGCAATTTCTATTGGGGCTACACATAATTATTTACGTTACATATTTTTGAATCCAAAAAGATGTTTGGTGAAAATATTACTATCCGTAAGATAGAGTTGGAAGGGGAGGTTGAATAAAATAGATACTTCATCTCATTTTTTTTACTGAGTCAACTCTACAATATATACATTAAGGTGGTCCAAAAATGCATTAGAAAATTTCTTTCCAAATACTTGTGCAAAACGCCCGGAAATTTCTCAAATTCAGAAAAAAGCATTTTTTTGTTGAAAAAAATAATATTTAGAGGTGGCACGAGCCCCACGAAGCTCAACACGTATTTCCTATAAGAAAAACAGACGTTTTTGTAAATTTTATTCAGAATTCTCAGTATTAGGTGAATCCAGTTCAAAATTCACCATTTTTCTTTACAATGAGTCACAGAATGCGAATGAATTATTATTTTTCAAATATCATCCCCATGAGTCTGTTTTAGAGTGTCCCAAAAAACCCCCATAAGTGAAAAAAGGATTTTTCGAGTTTTTGGGACTAATTATGATTTTTTTGGGGTTTTTTTTTAACGCAGATTGTTTCAAAAACATTAGATACTACTTTATGATGATAATTAGATATTTGCTCAAATTGTTTAAACAATTTATTATGGTTTTTAGCAACTTTCTCTTAGAAAAGGGTTAGAAAGTCAAGGTTTTTTCTGAATTTTTCAACTTATTTTCAACGTTCCAGTAAAATCAAGGTAATAATTAATTAGGATTAACGAAAATAATTGTTTACACAATTTGTTATTTATTATAACAATATTCTCTTAGAATAATGCTACAAAGTTGTGATTTTTTCTGAAATTCCCAACTTTTTGTCCACTTTTCATTTGAGGTAAGTAATTATTTTATTTAATTTAGCAAAAATAATTGTTCACACAATTCATTATCATCGCTAATAATGTTTTCTTTGCCTAATGATAGAAACTTGCGGTTTTTTCTGAAATTTTTAGCTTTTCGCCCACTTTTTACTCAAAGTGAGTTCATATTCAATTTAACTTACCAAAATAATTGTTTAAACAGATTACTATTATTTATGGTAATCTTCTCTTAGATTAGTGTTAAAAACTTGCGATTTTTTCTGAAATGTTTAACTTTGCAACCAAAAAGCTGAATTTTCAACCCAACAATATAAATTTTCAATCAAAAATATAAAGGTTGATAAAAACAAAAAAACATGTATTTCAAGAATACAATCTAATTCAACAAAAATTAAATAAATTCTATCTTATTCAATCTAATTGAATTTCATTTAAATTCCATTAAGTGCAAAGTTAAACATTTCAGAAAAAAACACAACTTCGTAGCACTTATGTAAGAGTAAATGGTTATAAATAATAATAAATTGTTTGAACAATTATTTTATTAACATAAATTAGTATTACATCTAATTCAAAAGTGTGGAAAGTTGAAAATTTCAGGAAAAACCCGCAACTATGTAGTGTTAATCTAGAAGAAGAAAGCTATAAACATTCACAATTTGTTTAAACAATAATTTTTCCTAAATACAATTAAGTAATAACTCTCTTCAAAATATCAACAATCTGGTTTGAAATTCATGGTTCCGATTCAAAAGCTTTAAAAAATTTCATTCCTCAAAATTGGAAGTTTCATTTTGTGTTGAAAATTCAAATGTCTCCTCAAAGAAGATTTTTTTCTGAAAATTGAACAAAAATTTATAATTTCGGATTTCGAACTAGTTTTTTTTTTGAGAGGTAGAATTATTTCTAAATAAACCTAAGTATTCGGTTTGAAATTAATATTTTTCGTTCGCGAATTCGAGTATGGTATTTCAATCGCTTCCTTGGAAATTAATTTTTTTCTTCAAAAAGTATTTTCTGCTGATCAAAAATTCAACTGTTTTTTCTTCAGTATTTTCCTTCTTGGATGAAAAATTTGTTTCTTCAATCAAAAAATATTGATTTTTTCTGGTAAAAAATTCATCTTTCTTGCAAGAGAATAAATTTGTTCTTATTCTGAATCGAACCCATTTGTTGGAAATTATTTTTGTTTTAGTTGGATCAATCATTCGTATAGAAGAATAAAAAATTTAGCAGAAAGAACGCAGTGTTTTGTTGATAATTATTTATTTTAAAGGCACTATTATCTCTTTTTAATTGAAAATATTCATCTTTCTTCGCTCCAACAATTTTGTATGAACTTGATTCATTTGCTCAAAAATAGGGTTTCTTGAAAAAAAAAAGAATTTTAATTTATTCTCTGGTTGAAAATTCTATTGTTTGGTTAAAAATGAAACTTTGTTGAATTTGGCTGAAAATTCAATTCATAGCTGGAAATTTGACTTTTTTATTTTCGTTTGAAAATCTATCTAGTATCTAGTCGGAAATTTTTATTTTCACGTTGATTTTATTTGTGAGAAAATTATTTTTATTTTTGTTGAAAATTGATTTTCCAAACCCAAAATTTACCAATCGCGTTGGAACAATTGGACTTATTGCTTCAAAACCTATGTTCAAAATCTTTTTTGGTAGGAAATTGAACTTTCTTGGTGTGAAATAAACTTTTTTGCTTTGTTTCTCAAAAAATCAACAATATGATTGAAAATTCATAATTCCGGATCGAAAGTTGAACGGTTTTCTTAAACTAGGTCTCTTTGGCTAGAAAATTTGTCCTCATGGATTTAGAATATTCATCTTTGCACGCGAAAATTTAATTTTCAAGGTTGAAAATTAAATTTTTTGTTGAAAATTAAACTTTTATTTTTAGAGTTACGAATTCAAATAATTAGTTAATGATTCAAGTTTTTTATCGGATGTTAACTAGTTATTTGAAAACAAAACTCCTTCGTCAGAAGTTTCCCTTTTTTCGTCAATGATTCAACTGTTTTTCTGAACTTCCTTCTTCTTATTGGATAAAAAATGGTCCCTTTCGGATAGGGAATATCTATTCTTTCTGGGAAAAATTCATCCTTTTTTTGTTAAAAATTTCGTCATGGATTAAATATTCATCCTTTTTGGTTGCTTAATACACTTTTACATTTTTCCACCGATAATTCTTCTCCTTTAGTTCCAAACCTAGCTATTTCTCAAAAATGTACTCTCTTTTCGCTAACATATCAAGTTGTAATCGATACGATATGGAAGTCTAATGATCTCTGGTGCCTGAACCATGTTCATTGTGCACTAAGTGGAATTGGTATACAGGTAAATGGAATATTAATCGATATTGGCAAGATTATATAATCGAAAAAGAAAATGCATGGACCGAGCGAGAGAAACGTCTGATAAATAAGGATTTCTAATGGCAATATCAATACTCTCTTTTGCATACTCAGGTGGTATCAAATGAGCCGATTCCATCACTAGGGAGCCATTCACTTCCATACGCAGATACTATTATTACGCCTTTAGAAGTTCTTATTATTCTAAATAGGATCTCCAGAATTCGAAGAAACAAAGAACGATTCTAATATTTCGATATCTAGAAGGATCTGGCATTAAAAGATTGTTCCAGTGGCGCAATTACTGTTCAGAAATCCCCTAATTGCGGGGGCCTCATCCTGTGTAAGGGCGCATTCACTGATGATCAGGCGTACCTTTGTTCGTCACGAGAAACTAATTCACAACACTATAGATGTTTGAAATGAACCAAGATTCAACTTCAGGTACATAGATTGCATCGTTAAATAATGTTTCGAAAAGCTCTTTCAAAATTGAGTTCTTACCCTTTTACTAGATGTTAAACGTAACCGAAATTATTTCAAATTTTAAGTCACATTGCTACATATATTGTGTGATAGAATATTTACATTCTATGCATGTGAGTATAATTTCTCATTGTTAGAAACTACGAAAAAAAATGTAACTCCAGTTTGGTATTTCATTCGCTCAAATAAAACTTTTCTGGAACAATCAGAAGTTTATTGATATTTATTAGCATGTTCATCGCTAGTTTCGACTGAATTCAAATAGGCCCGCGCTTTTCGGTACATGCGCAGTTGGGAGTCGTTAGCATTCCCACCGGGCCGCACACAATCATCGTCAATTAATGGAAGTGAATGAAATTAGTGAAAATTATTGTAGGGACAAATTCATATCTGAGTGCAAAGTATATTCAGTGTACATAGAAGACTAGAAGAGCAAATCCTCGAGTTGCAACACGCTTTTTATTTCCTGGAGTACGATTATTCCTTCAAGTATTTCGGGAATTCTAGTATATGAGTATATGAGTATATGTCAAATGAAATACGAGTATATGTAAAATGAAACCGGAATACGTTCGTGTACGTGAATTGTGCAGACAATGAAAATTGGATCATTTTCAGGTTAGGGCAAATTTCGAACCTTTCGAACCTTTTGAGGACCTGGTACTGCCCGTATCAAAATGTCTCCACAAGTTAGGCTGAAGAAAAAATTATATTTCATCCACGAATTACGTAGGACATGATGCTTAATTGATAATATGCTAAGTATTTTGATGATGTTTGAAAATTTTGATGAATTGATCTCCGAATACGGATCTATTTGTTTTGTGGATTTTTTTTACTGGAAGTTAAGTTTTTCCGTCAAAATTTGAATTATTTGGATCAAAAGTCATGTATTTTGGTAAAATTCGAACACTTTTGTTTGAGATGTAACAGTTTCATTGAAAGATCAGCCTTTTTGGTTGGAACTTATCCTTTCCTAATCGAGTACAATATTCGTGGTATGTCATTAAAATCCTCATCAGTTGAAACATCAGCTCTTACAGTTTTCGTTGAGAGTTCAATTTTGTTACTCAGGAATTCAACAAACTGTTCGAAATTTATTTTTTGGGTCGAAAATGCAACAGTTCGATTTCAGATCATTTTATTGTAGCTGGTAAATCAATAAGTGAATTAAAATTTTGCCTGCGTTCCAAATTCATTTGTCCAGATTAGAGTCAATTATATTAGATTTAAAAACAAAATCTTTTTTTGGCTGAAATTCAAACCATCATATTTTTCGCAGAAAATCATTCTCTCTTGCTATTATTATTCAATTACTCAGTCAACAAGGGAACTTTATTGTTGAATAAAGTATTCTTTGAGTTCAAAATTGATGTTTTTAGAAAGAATCTGAATTCATCTCCTTCCTTCGATGTTTCAGTGCGTTTATATTTTCGGATTGCAGGTATTGTTTATTCTTATGTTATCTTGTGCTGACGTGCTACAGTGTTGAGGTGTGTATGTTGATAAATTTCCTTCGTTTTTGTTAATGTTTTAATACGCTGATGTTTATGATAATCTTGGTTTTGTTTTTATGTTGGTATCAATTTCTTAATACTGACGTTGATGATGCTTTTCCAGCTAATAATGTTAATGACGTTGTTCTTATTGATGGTAATAAGTTAATCTAATGATAGAAATAATGATGCCTTGCTGATAACAGAAATGTTGATAATAATATTGATGTATCGACGTTCATGTTTTCTCTTCGATTTTGTTAATGTTGACTAATATCAGAGTTCTATTCTCAAAACTTCGAAGTATTATTGTATTGATCTGTTGATGTATTGATGCTTTGGTGTTTTGATGTGTTTGTCTTTGGTATGGTTGATTTTTACGTAGATCATGCTGTTTTTGTTAAAACTGTTTTTGTTGTTTGCATGTGCCAGGGTGTCATAGCGTTGATGTTGGCAGGAAGTTATTTTATTTTGATTAAAATTCACATTTTTGGGTTAAAATTACGATTTTCTCCTAGAAAATTCGTCTTTTAGGCTTGGAAATCCAACATCTTGTAAGAATTTCTTACTGAGAAGAAAATCTTTCTTTAACAGAAAAACCGACTGTTTGATTCGCAGTTCCTCTTTTATGGTTGAATATTTAAGAATGTAAGTAAAAAGAGAACTATTTTTTTGATACCTCACCTTTTACTGAAAATACGTAATTATAGTTGAAAATCCATTTTTCCTATTTGAAATTTCACTACTCCGTTGAAAACTCGCCTTTCTTGATTGAATTCAATTATTCTAGGTACAAAATCGAAATCTTTTCTGGTCAACATATCAACTGTTATATTAAAGGTTGACAATTGATCTTTTTGACAGAGAGTTCAACTACTTAATAAGATGTAGGTTGATGATTTCGACAGAAAGTAGCAATCGTTCAACTCGAACGTGATGTTCATTTTAATGTTGATGTTGACGTGCCGACGTTGATATTAACCTGCTTAAGTGTAAATCGATCTGCTCATGGACGAATGTCAATCGTTATGTGGATGTTAATGTTGATGTTGGTACTAAATGTGCTGATATTGTCGTTGATGATGTTTCTTCTATTGCCCATGTTGAAGTTGTTGTCGTTTCTGTTGATACTGACAACTGCATGTGATTATGTTAATGTCGACTCTAATGATGTTAATTTGAATGTTGATGACAATATTAATGTGTTTATGATAAGATTCTCTCTATTGTTTATGCATAAACATTTTAATGAGTAGATGCTGACGTTGATGATGCTGTTCATATTGAATTTTATGTTGTTTTCTTTAACGAGAATAATATATCGTCAAAGTTAGAGGCACTGTTGATGTTTATTCTAATGCTGATATTGATGTGATTAAGTGTTGAAGTTTTGATGTATTGGTCTATTGATGCGTCGATGCGTTGATCTGTTAATATGTTGATGTGTCAATATTTTTTCCGGAGTGTTGATGTTGATGGCATTGTTGATCGAATTTCAATGTTTGGTAGGAAATCATAATTTTTTAATGTAGAAAATCGGTTTTCTTATTCCGACATTATTATTTTTAGCTTGAAAATACTTGCAGCAATTCGGTCTTAAGAGAATCAATTTTCCGAACCCAAAATTTAACAACTGCGTTAAAGCAATTGGAAAAATTGCTCGAAAATGTTTTTTTTTTTGTTGAAAATATACCTTTTACATTTAATCTTCCTTGATCAAAATTTACTTTTGTTGTCCAAAATTCATTTATTCCAGTCGACAATTTCATTCTTTGAAAAATTTGAATGTTCAGCTTACAAACTAAACAATTTTGTTAAAAACTGTATTTTTCTCATGGAGAAATAATCCTCTTCGTTATGAACTTATAAATTTGGATGAGGACTGAAGTATTTTGTTGAGAATTCGTCTTCTTCCGTTGGATTCATAACTGGTTTGATATTCTTCCATTTCTTTTCAGAGTTATTTTTACAACTCTAAATTTATCGTTTTCTTTAGTGCTCAAAAATTCATGGATTTCAATGGAAAATTCAACTAATACGGCTTCTCGATGGAAAATTGATTTTCTTGGTTGAAAATTTATGTTTGTAGGTCGCGAATCGGACTTTTTCGTTTGAAATCTAACTATTTCGTTGAAATCCCAATTATCCTGTTTAAAATTTCTGTATTTTGTTATAACCCAGCAGTCGCATATTTGAATAAAATGGATGAATTTTTATTCAAGAAGGTTGACTTTCAACAAGAAAAAAGATTAATCAACCAAGAATTCACCCAAGTTTAGTATTGAGCCAAACAATAGAAATTGGACCATAAGTTAAATAAACTTTTTTTTCCATCAAGAAATCTAATTTTGAAGCGGACGAATCAAGTTTCAATGAAATTGTTCGAGTTTCATATTATGTATATGTGCTAAAAATTATTATTGATTTACTCCATTCCTGGCTAAAAATTCATCTTTTTCAGTTGAAGATCCATCTCCTTCATTTGAAATTCAAGTTTTTTGTTGGCAAATCTTTTTTTTTTTTGTAATTTATCTTGGTTAAACATTCCTGAATTTCTATTGAAAATAGATTAATTATGTTATAAATAATAACATTAATAATATTATAATATTAACAATAATATTGATGTTCAAAATTTCGCAATGATTCTCTACGGATCGGTCCGACCTACTTCCCAGAACGATGGCTTTGCCACTTGACTCAGAAAAGCGTCTTACTCGTCCACGGAGAAACATTATGTAATCCGCTATTAGCGCACGCGACGATGTTAGGCTGAAAGTAAGAGTAGAGTAACATTTTGCTTCCCCTTCCATGATCGCTCTAGGAACGCTGCGCTCGTTCGAACGAGTGGGACACCGAGAGCGACAGCGGCGGAATCGCCCTCACCCTCCACTTTCAACCTCAACGGACCCTACAGCACGGACTCATGGAGGAAGAACCCAGACGATGCAATGCGATGGCAGGAAACGATCTTTTCTCCCTCGATCCCCACCAATCGCCTGCATCCCGTGCACGTAAGAGTGCGGTCAATCTAGTTGCAAATGTGAAGAGCGATTTCGTCATTTCAGATTTCCTCTCCGATTAAATAGCCTATTGAAATTTCTTATCTTTTCACTTAGTACAGTAAAGATATACAGAAAAAGTACCGCCTTCGTGAAAAAATTAAGATGTGCAATTTTTTTCAGATTGCGTTTGGGGTAAGTAGATGAGTGTAAAACCAAATTGGCGTCATCCTCCCTCCCCTGCTTCGGGCAGCCTCTCGAAAAAAATTTGGATTCGTTTTTCCTTGTTTAGTGTTGGCCATATCGAAAAACTTTGAGGATAATAATTGTAGAGCTTGGAATCGTCAACATTTCTTCCAACAGTTGCAAGTATATACGGTTCATATTTTTGGTGTAAGAGGTCGCCAAAGTTACCGAAAATCGTTTCAATGCCATTCTCTGCCCGTAAGACTTTTTCTCAATCTCGTTAATGCAAAAATTGTAGAAGTCAAGAATATATTTCAGAAATGTCTTTGGTAATCTATTTTTGACAAGTAGTTACCAACTTATAGCGATTACAAGTTTCGTTACCGTTGGAAGTTGACGATTATGGGCACCCGATTCGACCAACAGTAGACAAAGCAAAATGATTCCAAAATTTTTTAAGATGGCGACTGAAACAGGGGTGGAGGGATGACGCCAATTGAACGGCTGGATTACACAACAGCCTCTACGCTTAGGCTAGTAGGCAAGGGAGGGGATACCGCGATGCGCGTAGAACTTTCCGTAAGCACGGAAAAATCCCCGCGCATCGCGGTATCCCCTCCCTTGCCTACTAGTCCGAGCGTAGTGGCTGTTGTACGTACGACTAGGCTCCTGCTGCCCCCCCCCCCCCCCGCCGGATTCACAAATCAAAGTTGCCCCAAATATTTTTGGTTTTTACTTCTCAAGAAGGAAATTCGGCTGACCATCAAAACTAATTGTTCTAGTTCATGTTTATATTAGTGTTCCTGTTCTTATTTATGTCGATTTCGATGTTATTCTTTATATGACGATGTGCTGATGTTCATGCTTGTTCGGATGTCGAGGTTCATATTGATATGTTGATTTTAATGTTGTCATTTTTTATAATGTGGAAGTTGATGTATCCAGGAGTCGTCATGTCTGTTAATGTGCTAAGGTATACGAGAGTAAGTGTGTCAATTGGTCAGTGTATTTGAGTTGGAGGAATTGGTAATGTTAATGCTGATAGTTAATACTAAAGTGTTGTTCTTGATATTAAAGTGTTGTTCTTGATATTGATGTGTGAGAAAGGTAGCTTGCTAATTCGGATCTGTTGATGTGTTAAATGGTGATTTGCAAGAGTGATAATGTCTTGACGTTGTTTCCTTTGTTTTGCTTGATGTTGGATTCGATGATGTTTGGCTTTCTGTTTATTTTTCTGTTGTTGAAATTCTCGTTAATGTATTTATGTGTTGATGTGCCAATGTAGTTCGTAATTTTGATTCTGATGTAGATTTCATGTATTGATGTTAATGGTTTCATAGATGATCAAGTTGTCGTTGTTCCCGTTAATGGGTTGATGTTGACTCAGATGATATCATTCTTGATATAGAGATGAATGTTGTCGTTTGACTGTTGCGTGTTGATTTTTTAGAGTGTTGATGTATTAATGTTCCCGTCATAGTCTTTTTTATGTCAAAGTTGAAGATAAGGCGCTGGTTGTTGGGATGTTTGTCATTTCTGTTGATGTGCTCATGTCGATGTTCAAATTTCGTAACATGAACGCGTTGGAAAGTGAAATTGCTGGAGCGTTAATGTCTTACAGTCTCGATGTGTCCATGTGTTGATTTGATCCTATCAGAGGTATTCTTAATAATAATGTTGATGTTGACGTGTTTGAGTATGCATTAGTGTGTTGAAGAGTCTATGTTTTCATTTGTTGATGTAGTGATATTGACTATTTCCATTCGTATCCGTTCTTGTTGCTGTTGAAAATTATGTCTATTCCTATCATGATACTTTATTTATTAGTTAATGCTGATGTTAATGGGAATGCGTCAATTTTTTTCCTCTGTTTTTTTTTTACGTTGATGATAATGATCCTGTTGGTGTTGGAGGTACAGTTCATGTCAATGTGGATGTGTTGATGTTGACATTGATCCATAAAGTGTTGAAGTAGTAAAGAATTAACTTGTTGATATATCATTATTTTCGACTCTATATTCCTCAATATTGACGGTGATGATGTCAATCTACATGTTTTTGTTTGTGTCGTATTTTTTATCGTGTTGATGTGTTTTAGTGTAGAAGTATCGATACTTGAAGTATTTTTCATGTGAATGTCGATGTTGCTATTGGTATGTTGTGGTGTGAATGTGTCGAAGTTCATTCTTCCCCTCGTTTATTTGTTCAATTCGACGTTTATGATGCTCTTGTCGCTGTTTATATTAAAAAGGTGTACTGATGAAGTGTTTAAACGTTGGATTGTTAAAGTGTTGAAGTGTTCACGTGTTCATGTGTCATTGTGATAAAGTGTTAGTGAGCTTGTATTTATGGGCATGTTCATTTTAATGATGATGTTGATATTGATGTGCTGGAATTATTGTTTTTGTCCCTTGTTCTGCTGTTCGTGATGATTTTCCCGTTCCTGTTGAGGTTGATGTGTCGCAATATTACTTAGATTTTTTATATGTTATTGAATTGGATGTCCTAATGTGTTTATCTTTTAATGCGGAAATGTTGATATGAAAGCTATGATGTTAGCGTCAATAATGTTGTCAATGATTCAGCTAGTTTTGCTGTCATTTTTTTCGTTCATGTGTTGATATATTGGCGTTCGTGTTCTTGTCTTTCCTTTTTTTTTTAGTACGAAGATGATGATTTTGTTCTTGTTGCTTGAGTTACTATTGTTTCTATTGATACGGATGCCTTGAAGTCTTTATGGAGTGAAGTAGCCACGAGTCAATGTGTTTGTTTGATTATGTCAGAGGTAGAATTGTTGTTAATGTTGATGTTGACGTGTTTATGCTAGCATTGATGTGTTAAAGTGCTGAACTCTTGATGTATTTGTGAGCATGTAAAACTTCACTCGGTTGATAGTTGTGATTTTAATTAGTTTTCGTTGATGTTGATAGTATTGCTGATACTGTCGATTTTTATTAGTGTGGGTGTTTGTGGTTATCTATTGATGTATTCATATGGAAGTCTCTTGATGCGTTGACGTTTTTGTCTCTGATTTTCTTTACGTTGATGGTTACGATGTTAATGATAATTATGACAATTATGTCGTTAATGATAATGTCATTGTTGAAGTTGATATCCATGTGTGCTTACAGTGCCGACGTGTTCATGCTTAAGGCAATTAAGATGCTGAAGGTATAGTCAAAGTGCTGATGTGTTTATGTTGACTTTGATGATGTTCTTATTGTTCTGACTGATTCGTCGTCATTTTTCAAGTTGATGCAGTTGATGTATTGTAGGTTAGAAACACTGATGTTAAAGGCATTATGCATGTTAATTTTGATGTTTCCATTGATGAGCTCGAGTGTTCATATGTTGATGTTCTTGTGTTCGCTTCGGTTTATGTTAACATTGAAGATGCTGTTCTTGTTGTTTGTGATCGTATCATCGTTTTTTGTTCATGTTTTGATGTGCTCTCCTGTAAACGTGGCATAGTGGTCTTGTTTCGATGTTCATTACAACATGGATGTTAACGTTCATGTTAGCATTATGCAATAGTGTTGAAGTGGATGATGTTGTTCTTGATATTAATGGTGATTTCAGTGTTATATTTTTTGATGCTCATATTTCAATGTGTTCATGTGTTCGATTTTCCGATTTTGCTTTCTTTGTGCTAAAGTTGATGATATTGTTCTTGTTGTTTGAGTTATAATCATCTTTGTTAATGTTGGTGCATGGAAGTGTTATGTGTCGAAGTATTCATGATTCATAGTGTTGATTTGTTCATGTCAGAGGTATTGTTGATTGTAATGTTGACATGTTGTTGTTGATGTGAATGTGATACAATGTTAAAATGTTGATGAGTTTGACTGCTGCAGCTTTTATGTAAAAAAGGGTTAGGTTTCGATGTTGATTATCTTAATATGTTCCCATTGATATTGATGGAAATGTTGATGCGAATACTGATGCTGTTGTATAATGATTGATGTTCATGAAATGGTAATCTGCTGATATGTTCATGTTTTTGTCTTTGCTATTTTCATGTTCACTTTCATGTGTTTCTTGCTTTTGACGTCAATGCTAACGTGGTAAGTTTTACAGTGCTAATGTGTTGATGTTCTAGGAATAAATTATGTTCAATATAAAGTTTGTGTTTATGTGATTGAATTGATATCGATACGGATTTATTGGAGTGTTGGAGTATTGATTCAACACAGTATTGATTCAATATTGTGGGCGTTGATGCTCTTCAATGTTACTGTTCTTCTCGTTTCCCATGTTGATGTGCTGACATTGATGTTTTTGTTCCTGGTTCTGTTATTTCTCATGAGAGTATTCTTGTGGTTCATGATTACTATGTGATTGTTGATGTTGATGACATGTAGATATTGATAGTAATGGTAATAATGTTGAAATTGTTGTTAATGATGTTGACATTGATGCTTATGATATTGTTATTGGTGACCATAAACATGATACATTGAATGATAATCGGTCTGTTGATTATGTTGTAGATATATCGGATGAATTTATTCCTAATTGATCAGTTTTCATTTTGATACTTCTGAAGACAGTCCATTTCATAGATCAAGAATAATTCAAGAACTCGAATTGTACCATTCGTTCTTCTTGTATTACTAGAATAGAAAACAACAATTTAGGGCCTGGATCAAGTAAATTGAAACAAAATTATTCGGCCCCCTCCCAAGCAGAATAATTATCGTAGGATCATTTACTTGATCCGGTCCGCTAATTTAAAAATGCGTCCGTGACTGATCATATAATAACTGATATAAAAATAACTGTCCCTTGCCTTTCGATATTCAAAGTCTCAAAATAAATGGGGTCTACGCACGAACAAGTAATTTGTGAAAGACTCCAGTGACATCTGGCATCTAATTGAATAAAAAATGATACTTTCACAATAAAAAAAATACAAAGAAAGCTTGATGTGGTTAAAAATATGATACAACTCCACGCACCAGATCTCAGATTATGTCACGAATTACTACGACTTTTGTTAACGTCTGAGTGATTTAGAAGACAGATTAATAACGGGTATATTGCTTTGTAAATTATATAAATAATGTAACTTCGGTAATGAAAGTCACTTTTACAAAATCTGTGAAACCTCTAGTTATTGCGCCTCTAAATGTTGCGTAATAACTGTCAGGATGCATCGGTTACTTTCATATTCAGAATGCAATTCTTAGCCGCGGATCATGCAAGGTGACATTATATTCTTACAATTTTAATTGAATGGTTCATGCAATTTTCATAATGAAGGTGAAAATACCAGTGCAATTCGTATTAATTTTCAAAGAGAGTCCAAGTAGCAAGCTGCATCATTTATGAAGAAATATATTTATGTATTTCGATCTTATTCTTGATCCTTATATTTTGTTACAAATATATTATTCATCAATTTATTTCTCTTATTGTTCTTTTATATTGTTTTTCCTTGCATTTTTTCTTATTATTACTTCCCTTTCTATCTTATCTGCTTTTGTTCTCTCTCTCTCTCTCTCTCTCTCTCTCTCTCTCTCTCTCTATA
>WSXT02190233.1:0-19925 GCA_011762715.2 Neuroterus valhalla
GCACGCGCCAGGGTGACGCCCGAGGGGGGGGGGAGGGGCCGCCGACCGGGCGCGCTGGAGCACTTGGGGGGAGGGAAAGTGAGAAAGTGGCGGAAATTGGGCCACGTGGTTTATGGAAGCCCCCTTATAGTTCGAAGATAAAAGACTTTACGTATCGATTAAAGTTTTTTTTGTGATTATCAGAATCAAAAATAATAAGGTTATTAACAATTTTAAAGTAAAAAATAATAGCAATTTTTGGATATTATACATTATGCAGTCGGAACAACAAAATTGGATACAAAATAAACAAATGTTCTTAAGTTTGTGTTTAAATAAATTTCCTTCATAATAAAAATTCGACATTACTAGTTTATAATTTTTTATAAAAAATAATAACTACATTCATACAACAAAGGTTTTTAGAGATGAAGCTTTTCAAGCTTCCTTTTACGACGAATTCTTTTTACTTGATTTCTGCTTTATTATCCATTATTTTATTTATATGCGTTTTCAATCAGGTTTTGATCAATTTTTTTAACGTCATTCTCTTCCTGCCTTAGCTCTTTTTTCTCTTCGCAATCTTTCCTCTTCTCCTAAAAATTCTGCTCGTGAATTCGATTTTTGCTTTTTACCTATGGCCATTTCGCTTCTGTTTTCCTGCTAAAAACATTATTATACATAGTAAAGAACGTTTCATTGATGAATGAACACTATTTTTATTAAAAATATAAGGACAAATATTTTTGGATTTATTATAATTGATAAATAAACATCATTTCCATGTTAGCAGTTTTCACGAAACACAGTTTTCACAAAACACAATTTGCATGAAAAATTCTAAGTTTGCACTCTCAATCAGATTTGTAAATAAGATTGCCACAAAACATGTACAATAATAAACGCTCTTAATATGACTAGATGTAAGTAAATAAACACTTTCAGCTAGATTACGTTAGATTATATAAATGTATCCTCTACTAATGTGTCAGACGGGATTCAGGATTCTAAGGAGTCAAACAGTTTCTAAATGAGAAAGAATATTTTAACCGTTCTAGTTATAAAAATCATATTCTTTGTTTATTTCGGTGGGCTTATGACTAAGACAATATAATCTATAAAAAAACTCCGTCCTTATTACTTTTTAGCAAAAGCTCTTCGGAGAGGCACAGTTTAATGTCGGGCCGTCCTGACAAGATGAAAGTTGGGTTACGTCGATGGAAAACAACACAAAAAGTGTTCAAAAAGTTTCAAAGTAGAATTAATTGGAAAATACTTTTTCAATTCGTTTCCCCCCGTTCTGATACATATTTCTATCTTTCATTCATGAAATTTTTTTTACAAATATAGAATTCTTCTTCAATTACGTCGATGGATACTGATAAAAATACGCAAGGTTTTCGTGAGATTTTTTTTTGATTTGTGTCAAATGATCGCTGTGCATGTATCGACGTAACCACAAAAATATTTCCGTGGACACTTATATTTGTGTGCAAATGTTGTGAAGAATGCATTTAAATCGAAATATTTATAATAAAATTTTTACTTTCTTAAGCATGTTTCAAGACCCTCAAAAAAAAATTTCTAAATACTAAATTACTCCATTATTTATTTTCTACGTGGCTTAAGAAATATGCTTCAGGCAAGTGTGGACATCTCTTGGAGCCATGTTTAGGGCACATAATATCTTTTTACTCTGAGTTATAAAAATTTTAATTTAATTTTCACTATGGAACAAGTTGAAAGGTTCTAAAATAAGGATCTTTACAGAGTTTGTCACCAGTACAACCAATGGTTTTAGTAATATAACCCTGGGACACGAAAGTGCCCTGTCTGTGGAGAATTGCCAGGCTGCATTTTCTGAAATAGATAAGAAAAATGAAACGAATTGAAGGAATTGAATGCATCTCAATTTCTGATACCAGACATTTAAACCAGCATGCTTAAACCAGCATGCTCTGAACTAAAGAAATGTTCTTAAAAATAATAAGAGCTGCAGTTTTCACACTTTTTCCAAGACTCTAATGGGTTCCTGATGTCCGAAGATGGTGAATGTTTCGAATTGTCTCGTCGAACAGAAGTTCAAGATGATCAGTCAAATACCGATCGTAATTATTTTCCGTTATCAATAATTAATTTGATCGATTCGCCGACTAGTCTATCCCCTCTGCCAACGTTTTTCATTTTTCTGTATGACCCCTCAGTGCTCCAACTCCCACTTTCTTCCCCTAATCCGATAGCGTGCATACATGCTATCAAATCAGACTTAACCTTCCTATCCAATAGCGCGCATACGTACTATCTGCCCATCAGCGTGCATGCATGCTGTCAGACAAGGTTTGAGTCAGCCCAACTCCCACTTACCACCCCTAATCCGATAGCGTGCATACATGCTATCAACCCAGAATAAACCTTCCTGTCCGAAAGCGTGCATAAATGCCATCTGTCCTCCAGCGTGCATACATGCCGCCGATCAAGGCAAAAGTTGCTCCGCAATGATGCTGACCCCCCTCCCCCTCCCCCCATACGGTAGCGTGCATACATGCCGAAACTCCTAATTACAGGGAAATTACTTTAAATCTGTACGACAGAAGCTCAACATTTAGCTAACATTTTTTGGTACCACATTACAGAGTTTAAGCTACAAAGGCAATTATTTGAAGTTGCTTTTACACAAAAATACATAATAACGTTTTCATCAAAATGTAAACTAATCTTCAAATTTGGTGGAAGGGGAGCAATATTTACTGCACAAGCCTTCCGATGCCGATATCTGCTCACGACTGTCATTGTCTATTGTTTCGAATGTGGGAGATGATACAGAAATGATCAGATATAATTTAGCGATTTTTTATAAATCCCTAATCCACAATCCTTCTGTCTGGATTTTTCTGTGTCTAGAAAAGGCCAAACACTGTATGCCTGAAATAAGCTTAGCTTTATTCTCTGTAGTAAAAAGATCATTTATTAACGACACCTGATACATATTACGCTGCCAACATGGACGGAAACATTTTATATAACAAACAAGTAAGTTTCTACATCTTTCCAATTAAAAGCATAAATGTAATCATGATGGAGGAAGGGAAAAAATAAAAAGAAAGAACCTTTCCAGCCATACTGGTAGAGAGAATAATGATTGACGTGATCGTTATGTAATTCATTAGGGATTTGCTTGGAATCTTTCATTATATAAAAAACAAGGAACCCTCAGAACAACGAAGAGTTATGCAAAAGCTTGTTCATCAGGGTAGCTCAAAATCCGGAAGAAGAATTTACATTTCTTTTTCTTCTCTTTCATCATTTCTCGTACCTTATGGTCACCCGGTGGTCTAGCGCTCGTAAATTTAAGGCTTTTTTGAGATTTTTTTTTTTATGAAGGACGTGAATTAAAATTATAAAGGTTTGTAGGTATATTTCAACACCTAAATAGAGTACAAAAACATTAGTAGGGGAAGTTATCCGGTTGTGGCCATGCGCCGGTTGTGGCCACCCATGGATAATTCCTGACAGGGGGCAGATACAGTCAATATGACATTATTGTCGTTGGCTGTCGTATGGATAGTGCGATTCATTATAGTAAGTGACTTCAGAAAGGAGGGTGCAATATATTGTTGAAAAGGGAAAACATTATTATTTGTGACCATGTTTTGGTCTAATTAAAATGTTTGCACCGAAAAAATTTGCTGAGAATTTTTAGACCCTGCTTTTCCTGGTTTTGGCCACCAAAATTTGCCCAGTTGTGGCCACCTACTTTTTCATCGCTCAAAGGACGTATTTGGCTGAGTCACTGTTGAATATCATTGTTTATGTCAACAAAACATTTGTGAAGATGTCGGGGAAGTTATTTTATTATTCTTTCATATTTTCAAAATTTAAGAATTTTTTTCATTTTTTATTTTTCATTTTTACCGGTACATTTGAAGTGCACTAACATGAAAACCGGCTATTACACCTTCAAAAATTATGAGACCGATGATGACGACGATTAATTAAATTTTCATTACCTCTCATTTTAAGATTCATAAGTCTTTTTCCTGACGGGGTTTTCGCAACAGCTTGTTGTTAGTTTTGCAATTATAATCTTCGAAAATCAATCAAATTCCTCCGTTCAAACATGAGGCAACGTTTCATACAATATTTTACCATTTTTAGGACGTTTTCCAGGAGAGGCCACAACCGGGTAAAAAAAATTTGATGGTCAAAAAAGACAAATTTTTCACAGTTGAATAACTACTTTGTTCTTTGGCAAAATCAAATGTATGCTTTTATAAATAGTTACCTAAGACCTAAAGCTTTCCATTGATATATACATGTCTGCAAAAATATTATTTGATCAAAAGTTTTGTTCGGAAAACGAAACTATGTCCACAACCGGATAACTTCCCCTATAATAAAAAAAATTTTAATAATTTTCAAAACGGCGCTGTAGATGACTCCTTCAAAACATTAGACCTGGGTGGCGGGATATATTTTTTTTGGCTCAAAAAATAAGAAGTTATGAAGATAAAAAATTATTTTTGTCCCGGATATAGATACGAGTGTACTGAATAACATATCCAAGTTTCAGACAATTCGGATCAATAGTTTTTTTTTATCCCGCCGTGTACAAAAAAGTAGTTTTGAGAAAAACGAGTTTTAGGTTTGAGGGATAGATATTATACTATTTATATTTTTGCAAAACAGGCTAAACAGGCTTTAGATCTTTATAAAAATTCACCAGCATATTCTTAAAGGACTATACTTTCAAAATATCAACAAAAAAAATCGATTTTTTGAAAATCCTATACCACCGGGTGCCCTCATAGCACTCAAAGTTCTCGCGTACAATAGACGGTAAATCACTTTTTGAGGTTTTTGTAATAATTATGTGGGCAAGGAAAAATGTTTCAGGAAAGTTGTAGGACTGGTAGAGTGACAGTTTTTGAGGAAATAAAATATTTTTCAAAACTAAGGACTAGTTAAAAATGTTAAAACACATTCCACACAATGATAATTTATTTTAAAACAGGAATAAACGCTCAGAACCGAAAATGAGTGTAGAATTGACATTGTTCGATTAAGGCACATTTAGGGACCCTGAATTCAGGGAACTGGGGGCGTGTTAGGGATGTAGGAAGGATATGATCAATGCACAAATTTCCTCGTTGAGAAGTCTTTTATAAATCCCATAACTTTTCCGTAACGTTTTTGCACGTTCACCAAACTCATTCCAAAAAGCCCAGAAAGTTTAGTTAAAGTGAGAGAATATAAAATTTAATATATTTTTTAACCATCGTTTTGTCCTGCTGGAGAAACAAATAGTCTTGTTGAAATGGTCGCACGTCTCATTTTATTTTGATAATTAGATATGCTTGTCGTGCAATCCTCTCCTATTTCGCCTTCCTCTCGTTAGTTTATTTCGCACGATCTTTTCACTAATTCTCTGACACAGGGTACGTGCTGGAGTTAATAAATAGTTTTATAGTAACGCAATTATGCAAAAAAATGATTCAAGTTGTTATTTCTGTGCATATACTTATAGCCTTCTATGAATTGATGATTCTGATGAATTTACAAACTCGTCTCATTTCTCGAAGTTGACAAAGAACGTATAATTATGCAGGAAAATGTTATTGGAATTAGGAAATTTTATTGAACAGTATAATCAAAAACAAAAGACTGAATTTAAGCATTGATGGACTTATAGCCTTTAATTATTATTTGTTGAAGCTAGTTATAAGAGTGTCCTCGTAAAATTATGAGTATACATGCGAATATTTTAACAAAGAAAAAGGGAGTACAACGTGATGCACGCCGGAACAAGAATTCATCTAGGATCTCCCAGAGTTTAGCTCTATTTACTTTGTCGATAACTTTTTCCAGATCAAAAAATGCACAGAAAACTTTTTTGTTTACTCTGAGGCTTTTTTCTGTGATCTGTTTCAAGCTTAATATCTGATCCACGCATGTTCTCCCTGGCATAAATCCAGATTGAACTTCACAGATCCTTTTCCTTTGTTGTTCCCATTGTAAATATTTTCCCAAGTACTTAGAGGGCCAATCGCTCCATAATTATTAGTCACCTGAACCACCCTTTCCCTGGTGGATGGAGACAATATTCGCCTTTCTACATTCACTCTGAACTTCGCTGTTCACAGCGCACATATTCATAAATTCACACAGCCACACAAACAAATATCCACCACCGAACTTGAGCATTTCAAAGTAAATACCATCCACACCGAAAGCCCTACCATTCTTTAGTTTTTTAATTACGGAAATAATGTCCTAGATACCGATTCTGTTTCCAGTACCTACATCAGAAATGTCAAACGTACCCTTGTCTTAATTCCAACTACCTCAGTGCTAGTATTTCCTATTCTAGTCTTCTTAATCCATTCTCAGAATAGTTTCTTATTTCCTTCAAAATCATTTTGCATTTCCATATCTTTTTTCGTCTTGATTTTATACTTGCTTTGTTTCACTGTAATATCTGCTTTCCTCTTTTTATCCTCAAAATCATTTATGACCCTAGTCCTTTCCGTATTGCTAAGACCTTTGATATTCAACATTCTCGAGTAAGCTCATTTTGTTCTCGTTGACTGCGACACGTATTTCATCATTACACCACGAATCACCGGTTTTTCTTCCTATAGTTGCAAAACCACACACTGTCAGTACCTTCGCGTTCCAGACCATTTCAACCGCTCATGTCTCCGAGTAATATTATTCTTTCGCCTGAATTCCATGCTGCTCCCAGAAGGTGTCTTTTGCCTCTTTACTGACACCATCAACAGGAGTATGGCATGCTACAATAAACAGTCTACTGATTCCAACTTTCATTCTAACCCATAATAACTTAGGAGATACACACTCATACATTTTGACATGCGCTTTTGCTCTCTCATTCATGGTTAGACCAATTCCTCGGCTAGCGTGCGATTCATTGTCTACCCTTCACCAGATTTAGAGACCATTCTCCACCTTATTAATCTCACACACCCTGTTTTTTTGTTTCCGGTACGCAAAAATATCTAGCTTCCTTACGCGCATAGTATACCGCAACTCCTTTCCGTTTAGATCATTTACACCTCTAGCATTCCACACATCCAGTCTCTATTCATCACCTGGAACTTTTCCGGGGCACGCGATCCATTAGGGAAAGTGTCAGTCCTGTCATCCGAGGCTATGTTATAGTTTGTATTATTCATTGTATAAATTATCCACCCAAGCATTAACTTCGAGCGAAAAAATGTTCTGTAAATAAAGTCATGTCCGAACAAAGAGCTGATTCGTTATTTAGTGGTGTATCAATCCACGACGTCAGTCACCACCAAACAACAGTCATGTAAAGGAAGGTCAAAAAGGAAGGTACAAAAAAAAAGGAACAAAAGGAAAGAGGTAGAAACAAATGAAGCCGGAACAAAATGAGTTATTATTGGTCAAGTTACATACTGAGGGGGGCGCCAATTACCTGCAGTTTGGTCATTTCGAAAATAGAGACAAAGCGCGGTCCCGAAAACTGCTAAAATTATTCTTTTTCTATAAACGCGTATTTAGGAGAGCGGTATGTCGAAGAATTTTCCGACACAATGGACAATTAATTAGATAGGAAAAATCGGACGAAATTCATGGAGATTCATCAAACATTTATAAGGAAATTACCGCTCTTTCTTTTTGTGAAAATTGCGATATTCTAAGAAAATTTTTTGCATTTAAAAGAAGTGTTAGAAATCAGCATTTTTTAATATTTTCTTGTTTAGAAATGTTTAAAATGAATCCAGTTGCTATTAATTAGTCCCCTAATTACTATTCATTCTTCTTGAATGACAAAAACTGTTGTAAATAGCGAAAAATATGAGTTATTCTAAAAGCTTGCTCAAGGCTTCTTTGATGTAGTAAAATATATACACCTACATTCTGATTCATTGCAACTCACATTTTTTTCTTTCAAAACTGAGTATTTTTCAAAATCTTGAAATTTCTACTCTCAGTTGGAGATACTGTTCTTTAGTTGAAAAAGAATTAATTAATTATTTGAAAGATATAAAATTAAAATATGTGCACTATTCTCTACGAGATCAGCATACGGTGTACAATTCTACACCGTTGCTAGGAATGAAAAACCCATAAATGAAAATATAAGAAAAGTGAATACATTGAATAACAGCATCCAAAAGTAGTTATGATAACCTATTACTTGAAAAAATAACAGTCCGATATTTCTTGTTTGTTTATCCTGTTTGTTCGTCATGTTTGTTAACGAATTTATTTATCCTGAATTTTATCATTAAAACCCACTTCTTCACCTTTGTCTTGCTCGAATGCATCGCACTAGAATAGCTTCAACATTTTGATGTAATTTACAGATATTTTTTTTTTATTTTGTGTGAAAAATATCATGTTCAAGGCAACGAAAAAATTTCCGTCTTTCAGAATGAAATTTCAAACTCTAATCCACCCAAAAACTAAATACTTGACCCTGGAAAATAATTTACGAAGAACAGGAATATTGTCGTCGATCTCCACAAATTTCCCTAATCAACTTGCAAAAGAAAAATCGTAACCTACATTCCCAATCGTCCATTAAGTAGGATAAATATATTCTCCTTTCAAGGAATCATTACAAAATTTGCGGCAAAACGGTTTGTGGATGCAGCAGTTTTCAAAACGGTGAAGGTTAATTATTCATCAAAATGGGAAAATCTAAACGAAACGCTGAGCTCAGATAAAGAAATTGCAATACTCCATCAATGCAGTCCTCTTAAAAATGTCTACGGCAGAAGAGAATTTGGTTCCAAATCTCCATTATTTTCCAACAAGACAAGAAATTTTTTTGGTCACCCACTAAGGTCTATTTCAGGAAATCCAAGATAGAATCTGAGGCTATCTTGGAATACGCATATAATCCCAAAATCAATTAATGCTACCATGAATGTTACTTCGATTAACCGCAGGAACTATAAATTTGGGTGATTGTAGAACGAATACAAAGGGGAAATAACCGAATTTTTTTAAAAAAGAGCTCAGTTTATCGACTTCCCAATATTCGAGGATAACATTTGTGGCACATTTAACGATTTTTATGTGACGAGTCAGGTAGTCATGTTGAAGACAATAAACGCTGCTGTACCAAGAATATCAAACTACAGAATATTGATCATTGATTCAATTGAAAATTATATATATATATACTTCTCGTTCTTGCTATCGTAACTATTGGCATTCAGGTCTCCAAGTCAGTTTGCAAACTTGATCAGAGGTTTTGGAAACCAATCCACATCGTTTACATGATAGGTAGAATTTCCTCGCTTCTCGAACTAAGAAATTCGAGCTATACAGAATAATTTTTGGTGTTATTCTTATCACTTACATTTTTTACTGGAGCTATCTCTTCACATTATTGGAAGATGCTGCCATCGACAATGGATTGGAACTTGGCTTAGAAACTATTAGCAGATTTGGATAAGTCCGCATTGCAACCAGAATTTGATGCTAATTCCTATAAACCTGTGAAATATGCTGATTTTATGAATTATGAAAACGTGGGCAAGAAATCAAAATGATATTCAGATGACTACACAGAACATGGATGTTTGGAAGAAGCGATAAAGTACAAGGACGTGAGTTGCTTCATGTTGGAACGTGAAATATACAATTTATTCCGAATATGAAGGAAGCATCGTAAGACATACAAATACTAGAACAGCCCATGATGTATGGCAGATACCTTTAGCTTTCGGAACCTGGCTAACCCTATGTTGATTGCTTCAATAAATTGTTTCTCAATTCAATGTAGAATGGATTGCTTAACGAAACTACTAAGATGAAACGGATGAAAATTGCCCCGGACAATAGAACCCCATTAAGAGACTCAACATATCAACTCCTGAGTGCAATGTTATCGATTACACAGTTTTTCTCATTGCTTTATTTAGAAGTCGTCTGTGAAATCTTCTGGAGTAGTCAAGCATTTTACTACTGCTTCAAAATTTTTTTAATTGATTAACAACGACACCCAAATGGATAATTCTCGTTTCTCTTACTTTTAATCCATAGTAGCCTCAGAATCTTTAAACAGACATCAGTCATGAAGATATTTTGATTTTTTATACGAGCGCTCACACAATTTTTCTAAATTTGATACAAGATATTTCTATATGGCAGTAGGTTCGCTCGATTTTTATTCATTGGAAGAAATGTTTGTTATGTTCTAGACGATGAGGGGATTTGTTTAACTCCGAAACGTTGCTCAATGGGAAAAATTTTGGAGCAGTAATATAATGCTCAACTAGTCTTGAAGTTGTCGTTTGACTCCTGTCATTATTTGTGTAATTTGACAAATTTTTATTTCTCAAGAGATGTTAAAAGAACTCAGGTGATAGTGATATATGGCATCATATTTATGGAAACCAGTTAGAGAAGATAATTAAGAATTAGGAATGTATACAAATGCCAAAGCTACCTGCAATAGCAAGAGTGAATATAGTCATTTGAAGATTTAAATATCTGCATTTTTCCATCGTCAATCGTTTTAGAAGAAAACATAGAAGCAAACTCAGAATCATGACAAAGTCTGCGTCTGAGATAGAATTTTCTGAAGTAGTGTGTGTAAAAATTAAAAAAGATTTCAAAACCTCTGATATTGATCTGATTGTGCGAAAATTAAATGCTGGATGTTACAAGTTTATATCTTTGAAAGAATATCCAGAATCGATAGCTATTATGTCATTTACTATTCCATAGGAAACTTATTCTTTCCATGTCTTTCAACGCTTTTCTATTCTTTTGATATCCCTACAAATTAATAGAAAATAAATCAAGAAGAAGAATATGGAATAAATACAATAAGAAATGAGGTACAAAAAGGTATACGGTCTCATTGTTGTACCAGATTGACCTGAACAGCCTGAGCATACCTTATTTTACGCAATGTTAGTTTCGGATCTTGTAAGATTTGGAGCTGAAGGTATTATCTTTTTTTCCTTTAGAGATCAAGGCGTTTTTTGAGACAAGGTTCCCTTGGTAATTCAAATATTGTCGAGAGATCTTTTGAATTTTACAAGGTACGCTATAAGCATCGGTAGAAATTATAATGCCATAATCAAGTAATTCATCGTTCAAACAAGACGGAACATGTCTGAAAACATTGTGGATTTTCTGCGTCCAGAAGAAATTAAATCTTCCAACTAGCTGGATCCCAGATAATTCAGAATATTATCATACGCGACTCGCATACAGCGAGTAATTCAGTAACAACCGCTCTGGCTATCAAAACATGAACTTGCGATTGGGAATGGTGGTCAACCATTTCGCTATCTGTTCCCGAAAATTAGAACTAGAGAAAGTAGGCACTCAACTGTTACGACCCACGTCAAAGTGCGTGTTTTTTTAATTTAATGTTTTTTACGTTTGAAAAATGCGATTTTCGGTGCGTAAAATCTATAGATTTACAGAGTCTGCACCTTCCTGTCGTCATTTCGTGGAAGGTGAGACAGTTTCATATGGCGGTCACGTCATATATAGTAATTGCCACGAAATTACGGGATTAATTTCGTTCACTAGGCAAACCTTAGACGTTAAGTGTTCATGCAAAGCAGGATTGAGCAAAAAATGCATAAGCAGTAATAAAACACACAGGATAAAACTTTGAGGTTACGTAATAGGCGAGGTCTATAATAGTTAATAAACATGCACGTACAGTTATATTTTCATAATAAAAAACAAATTAAAAAATAATAAAACAATAAATTAAAAATATTACATTAAAGTATAAAATAAAAAAACAAATAGATTTTAGACTTATCTGGCCCTGTGTGTAACGAGTAGTTCTCTTCTACGAAATGACGCGAGAAAACTAGCATGTTTTATGTGACTTCTGCCCCATTTTTAAAACTCTTTTGCAAATATTCTTTGTATTGATTGTTTCAATTTGTACAAGTCTACTCGTGTATTTAATTGCCATACCGGCTTTTGAAAAGTGGTGAAAACTCAATTCCGGATTTTTACGCGCTCTGCTATTACAGCCGAAAACAGAACAAAAGATTCGGCTTTTGGACTCCTTAGGAAAGGGAAGAACTCCTGTCTCCATAATTAGGTGGAACACTGGTGAAAATTTTCCTCTATCTAATTAAAATGTTCGTTTTACTCGTTTATTTACACTTTTTGCATGGGTTTTGACATTCAAGTGCCTATTCTTTGTAGTTCTGATTTTCGTCACCGGGTGGCGTATCGCAGTTTAATATTCCCAATATAATTAGATACTAAGTCTTTGATGTAAAACCTGTCGATCACCGGACAGGAAGGTAGCTTCTTTACCTGTTCTATGAACACATCTGCAGGTAGTATGTACAGGGCAGGTCAAGGAAGAAATACTTTCTGCGAACCAGCGGACCATCAGAAACATGATGAAGGGAAACATGATGAAGGAAAGATTCGGGAAGCAACGGGAATAGTGAAGCAACAAAAAGTGACAGTTTAACGAGCGCATCTCCCTTCACTCGTTTCTGACGCCACCAGACTTTTCCCGTGCGTCGTGGGTGTATATTAGGCCTGTTTCGTCCACGAGATAGCATTTCGACTTCAGCGGCGTTCCTGGGTTGAAGAATAAAGCCTACGGTCCAGCTACAATGGTGAGTCTTCTTTCTCTTCTTCCCTCTTCCTCCTTCCTTCTCCGATAGCGTGCATACATGATATCTGCCCTTCAGAGTGCATACATGCTGTTGGACAAGGCCTGAGTAGCCCTCAATGCTTCCAGCTCCCACTTTCCTCCCCTAATCCGGTAGCGTGCATACATGCTATCAACCCAGACTGAACCTCCCTCGTTACTCCAAAATTTCGGACAAAGTATCGAATTTTTCCTTTCTTTGAACGTTTTTTTTTTTGAAGAAATTTTCTCATACGTCGTTGCTTTTCATATCGTTTCTTAAACCATAAAATATATGTATATTGAACGTGTAACCAAAATAATTTCGTTTTCTTCTCTTAATGAGAAAATTTCTTCACAAACCTTCCTTTCCGATAGTATGCATACATGCTATCTGCCCTTCCGCGTGCATACATGCTGTCGGACAAGGCCTGCATTTCTCCTTAGTGCTTCCAACCCCCCCCCCCCCCCTCATCCGGTAGCGTGCATACATGCTATCAACCCAGATGCTCTCATTCTCTCATTCTCTCATTCTCCTGAGAGGTTGACCATGTCCTGCCACCTACCCTCACGACATAGGACCCTGCACTAACCACGAGTAGGGACCATTCCAATATTAATATAATTTTTCAACAAAAAAAAAGCAGCAGTCCGTTAACTGCTGCAGATCAGCCTGATCTATACTCGAGTTTTTTTAAGGTATTTCTTAATTAAGACCTCCCATGCCAAAGTCATTTGGACTTAAAATCCGAAAATTGTTCCGGATTGCCTATCTTCGCCTGGTAAATAAAGCAATACATGTCCAGATATTAGCGTAGGTTCTAGTTTGTTTATTAGGATCAATTGCTTGACAATAAGTGCAAACCTTCTGATGGCTTATGAAACCTGTAAATATCAAGGTACTTGAAGATTCAATAGTTCTGAAAATTCTGGATCGGATAAAGACATTAGGTCCAAATAGGAAAAAAAACTGCTCAAGTATTACCCTTTTTTTCTCTACGACTTGGAATAGAAAGATTATATTTGATAAGATTATATTAGATTATGCAGATTATTGATTATAATTTTCATTATTCAATTATTATTATAATTTATCATTATTAGATAGCCCTCGTGAGAAAAACCTTGTACACCCTTTCCTATCAGATACTTTTTACATTCCCATTCTGAATGAGAAGGTATTGGTTTTATGTGAAAATTTACGGTCGCAGTTTTGATGAAATCTCCACGTTTTGGAAACCCCTGAGTAAGAAAAAATGGTTTCTACGAAGGTGTCTGTCTGTAATCTGTAATCTGTGTACATTTTGAGCATTTTTTTTTAACTTTTCTCTTCCAAGACCTAAAAATTGTAAGAAGGGTTCCTTATAGAAGGTAAAAAGGAAACAATTTTTCCTTATAATTTTTTTTTCATAAAAACGAAATTGTCAGAGTTGTGGAATTTTAAAAATTCAAAAATATAAAAGAAGACGATAATTTTCAGCAAAACAACGCAAGATTGAAAACAAAGTCAGAGATAACAAAATTTTATTTTCGGGAGCCCTACAAGATCGTGGATACAACTTTTTGAATTTCCTCAAAAAATAAGAAATACCCGTTTTGATCGCACAAAAAATAATGAAAAATAATCCTTGAGCTCAATAATTTTCGAAAGAATGATCATATTTGATCGTGCTTTGACACCCATTTAGAGAGACCAAAAAGACTAGTCAAGTTCGTTAAGCAGCTATTTTGGATGGAAAATGAAAGGGGGGGGAGCATTTTGAAAAAATTTTTGGACTTTCTTTTCCAAGACTCAAACATTGTAGGTACGGTTTCTCGTAAAAGGTAAAAAGTGAAGCAATTTATCCCCTTGATTTTTATTGATAAAAACAAAATTGTTAGTGTTGTGGCATTTTTCAAATTCAAAAATCTAAACAGAAAATGTGAATTTTCACCCAAATAACGCAAGATTGAAAAGAAAGTCAGATCGAAAAAATGTTTCTCTGATCGTGAATACAACTTTCTGAATTTTCTCAAAAAATCGAAAATTCCCATTTTGATCAAACAAAAAATAATGAAAAATAAACTGGGAACTCGATAACTTTCGAAAAAATGATCATATTGCATTGTGCTTTGGCACAATCTTTTAAGGCCGCAAAAGAGAGGAAAAGTTCGTTAACCAGCCATTTTCGACTAACGGTCCTGGTTTTATCCATCAAAATCGCTTTATGAAAAATCAAAAATGCATGTTTCTGCTCAAACTATGCAAGGTGCCAAAAATGTTATAATCAAAAATTATTTATTCTAAGAAGACCTATCAATTTTATACATACCATTTTTTCATAAGATTCATAGTTTTTGTTTATATCGAGAAAAATGTTACCAAAAATGAAAAGTTCCATTTTTGAGCAAAACTATGCGAGATATGAAAAAAATGAAGGAAACAAAAATGGTTTACCTTGAAAAGTCTACAAATTCATTGTTGATTATTTTTTGATAGGACAAATAGTTTTCGTTTCCATTGTGATAACACACTTACAAGAATAAAAAATTCTATCTTTAAGCCAAACAATAAAAGACAAGATGAGATAATTCATAGAGAAATTGTTCATCTTTAAAAGTTTCACAAGTTTTACATGAAATTTTCCCCAATACGGCGTATATATTTTTTTTTATCGTGACAACGCTTTTCAAGCAATGAAACATTCAATTTGCTAACCAAACTATGCGAGATATAAATATAAGTGGCGAGTATTGTAATGAGAATGTGTTCCTTAAGGCCAGTAGAGAGCCTTAAGTAAACATAATATAAAAAAAATTTTATCAAAAATGAAAAAAAAATCAGAAATCTTCATAGATCTGGAAGTTTTAATCAGATTTGCAATATTTGCAATTCTGTGTACGCATCACACTGTTAATTGAATCAACCACGTATGGAACCAAGCGCGAAGCGCGAGGTGAAAAAAAACCGAGAGCGTAGCGCGAGGTAAATACATTATCGAGCGCGAAGCGCGTTCAAACTTGCAAACGTAGCGAGCCGAGAACGCAGCACGCCATAAGAATGTGCCTGCGCAGTGGGCAGATTTTTTGTTTTATATATCTCCAAAAATTGTAAAAATTCTTCAGGAAGTAGGAGAACTAAATTTTCATCATTTCGAAAAAGGAGCTCTTTGTTGAAATCGGCAACCCCTGGAAATCAAACAGATAACAAAGATTCATAACGACCAAATTTGGATGAACACCTTCGATTTACCTATCATAAAAAAACAGTGAAGAAAGAAAGAGGAAAGATAAAAGAGACAGCAACCTCCAAATCCCCTTCTTTTTTGTAATTCAATTTTTGATTATACTGTAGTATGTGCCAAAAATGAGGAAGTTCAACTTCTGCAAGAGCCATCCTGTATGCAGAATCAGTCTCATAGTAAATTGTTTTCATGAAAATTAAACTTCCACGCAGAAGCTACGTTACATTTAATAGTGCATTAACCTTGATCATTTACTACATGAATATGCAATCCAATAACTAAGAAACGTGATATACATAAATCTTCATATTCAAGGTAGCCACTCGAATTTTAAACCAAACTTCACGGCTACTCCCGGGTTTTCCCGGACAAACATTACAATTATCTCGGCTGAATTTAGAGCGTTTATTATAATAGTTATTAAAGACTGTTTCCTTACAAGAATTTCAAAAATTGAATACATTGAATACGTTGGAAACATTGACTGGATTCTTTTGAATTTAATGATTGTACGTACTATAGTCCTAAGATTTGAAGTCAAAATATTATAAAAATTCTACGAAATAGGGAAATTTTCAATAAAACAGTTGCGTTCTTAAAATAAAATGTTTAATATTTTAGGAAACATTTGACTGTTGAACTCAAAAAAGTGAGTTTAAACGAGGAAAGAAATGTTTAACCAATAAAATTATCATTTCGAAGAAAAAAATATGAATTTTCTACCAAGACTAATTTTCAAAATAACCGTTTGAATTTTCTGCAATAAAGATTACTTTTTGTTCAAATAGTTACAATGTAGAGAAAAAAGCAAAATTTTGGCCCAAATAGGTGATTTGTTGCCAAAAAGAGTTGAATTTTGAACCAAAAAAGTAATGGTAGGCTGCTTAAATAGAAAGATTTAACTTTCAACCAGAAAATATGTCTCTTCAACTAGGATAATTGAATTCTCAACCGAACAGTAGAATTTTTGCTCAACAGACATGGATTCTGGACCATAAATATGATGGTAGACTTTTAAATAAACAAGAAATAACCTTTGATAATAAAAAACGATTTTTGATTGGAAATATGTCTTTTCAAACAAAGAATAGAATTTTCAAATGAACAGTACAATTCTTACCTCTGAAGATAAATTTGGAACCAAAAATATGGTATAAGACTTTTCAACAAAGAAGAGCCAATTTTAAATCAGCAAAGATTATTGCTCAATCCAAAATTATGACAAAAACAAAATGATGGAATTTCCAAAAAGGCAGTATAATTTTTAACTCGGTGACACCAATTTTGTTTCAAAAATATGATATAAGACTTTTCAGTGAAAAAGAATTCACTTCAACCTGGAAAGATGCATTTTCAAAATAGAAAGATTGCTTTCCTGCCATACAAAAAAAAACTTTTAGAAAACTATTGAATTCTCAACAAAATACTTCAGTTTTGGCCAGGAGAAATGAAGTCTAAAACAAAAATACAATTTAAGATTTATTCGATTAACATAATAAACTTTGAGCCAAGAATAGCTAGATTTTCTTAATGACAACAAAAACAACTCTAAAAAATGTTTGGCTATTTCCTGGCGTCTTCCCGGTGCTCAGAATTATAGATTAGTCCTTAGCTCTCCCGGTCAGTGACCACCCTCCTTCTACAGAGCAAGAATCTATCTTAAATATGCAGTCCTAGTTTTTGGATATTTTTGAAGCAGAAATCACCTGTTTAAGATTTTTTCCTGAAAGTATCATTCCATGCATGTAGACTGTAAAGTTGGATGGTCCAAAAATGCATTAGAAATTTTTGTTTCGGATTTTCTTGCAAAACGCACAGAAATTTGTTCGTATCCACAAAAATGTACGCATTTTTCTTTTTTTTTTAAGAAAAAATATTCAGAGGTGGCGCAAGCCCCATGGAGTTTAACATGTATTCCCCATTAGAGAAAAAGACGTTTTTGCACATTTCATTCAGAATTCTCAATATTAGATAATTCGAGTTCAAAATTCACTATTTTTCTTCACAATTAGTCACAGCATGCGAAAAAAATATAATTTTTCTAATATCACCCCCATAAGCCTGTTTTATGGGGAACCAAAAATCCCCCATAAGTGAAAAAATTGGTTTTTCGAGTTTTTGGCGCTAATTATGATTTTTTTGCGGTTTTTTTTAACGCAGATTGTTTCAAATACATGGAATACTACTTTATGCTGATAATTAGATATTTATTTCAATTGTTTAAACAATATATCATTGTTTTTAGTAACTTTCTCTTAGAAAAGGGTTAGAAAGTCAAGGTTTTTTCTGGATTTTTCAACTTATTTTCAACGTTTCAGTTAAAGCGAGGTAATAATCAAATGAAGTTAACAAAAATAATTGTTTTAACAATTTGTTATTAATTATAACAATATTCTCTTAGAATAATGCTACAGAGTTGCAGTTTTTTCTAAATTTGATACCTACTTTCCACTTTCCACTCTCATACATTAAAGTAATAATAAATTGATGCTAAAAAAACAATTGTTTAAACAATTTATCATCATTGCTAATACTATTTTCTTTGCCTAATGATAGAAACTTGCGGTTTTTTCTGAAATTGTTTACTATTGCCAGCTTTTCACTTGAAGTAAGTTAATATTCAATTTAATTTACGAAAATAGTTGTTTAAACAAATTATTATTGTTTATGGCTACCTTCTCTCAGATTAGTGCTAAAAAGTTGCCGTTTTCCTGAAATGTTTAACTTTGCTTTACCTTTTTAGTTGTGAACAAATAATAAATAAACATTATAGAGAGAATCATATTCTAAATAGTATAGCTCGCGCTCTGCGTTCGGTTATGAATTTACCTCGCGCCACGCGCTCTTCCTTTGTACCTCTCTACAGTTGTATAAAAAGCTTGGGAAACTCGAAAGCGAAATGTCGACTACTTCAATTTGATGAGTGTGAATTCTCTTTTCTTAAAGATTCTCCGGCTTTAACGAATACATTCTGATCGCGTGTCTCGTGCTGCGCACTTGATCAAAGTTTGTCCAAAACGGTAGAGAAGTTTTGTTGCCTAATTTTTTTCACGTGTTGTGTAGTTTTTCTATATATTCAATTTTTTAATTTTTAATTTGATTTTCACGATTGAAACAAAAATTACGCGTCCAATGGGAAAAATTATAACAAATTCACAGATATTTTTCGGATGAACAACTTTTATCTACCAATCTTCTGTTTTAGCCTTGGTCGTTTTTCACAAATTTTATTATTTCATTTTTATAGTTATTTTTCATGAATAAAATGAAAACTACATATCCTTTTAAAGAAGTTGACCACACATTTAAAGATGTTCTCCTGGTAAACATTTTGTGTCTATTTGAGTTTTCCTAAGATTGTATCAATTGCCCAAAAGTTCATTTTTTTCATTTTTAATTTGGTTTTCTGAAAATGGTGGAAAAACTACTAGTGTTATCAAAAACTTAATGTTACCAAATTTGTAGATCTTTTTTTGGTGCCCAATTTTAGTTCATTCATATTTTCACGTACCTTACATAGTTTTACCAAAAAATGAATCTTTCTATTCTTCATTATTTTTTGTGCACCCGAAATTTGAATTTTTTATTTTTTTATAAAACTCGAAAAGTTGTAAAGATCATCCTGGAGGGCTCCGAAAGAGAAATTTTTTTTTCCTCTACACTTTTATTCATATCTTGCGTTGTTTGGCTAAAAATTCTCATTTTCGTTTATATTTTCGAATTCTGAAAATGCCACAATTCCGACAATTTTGTTTTGATCCAAAAAAATGATGAGTTTAAATTGTTTCACTTTTTACGTTCTACAAGAAATTGCACTTACAATTTTCGAGTCTTGGAAAAATGAGTTTAAAAAAATTTTCGAAATGCTCTCCCTCTTTTATTTTGGATCCAGAATAGCTGGTTACCGTACTAGACTTGTCTTTTTTGATCCTCAAAATAGGTGCCAAAGCACGATCAAATATGATCATTCTTTTGAAAGTTGTCGATTTCAAGGATTATTACATTCTAATCAGAGAAGGTATTAGATTTGTGTAAAATATGACCCCCCCCCCCCCAGTTTTTGTCAAATGTCCACGTTTTGAGACCCCCTGAAC